>JAAAKG020138921.1:0-34868 GCA_010014905.2 Druon quercuslanigerum
AAATAACTTTTTTTAAATTCAATTATTCGGTTAAAAGTAATTCTTTGTTTATGATTTAGTACTTTAATTTAAATATAATTTTTTTTATTAAAAATTTATTTTCTATATTTCGAAATTTAGCTATCTGTTTGAGAATTCATATTTTTGGTTGCAAAATTAATTATTTTCTTGAAAACTCGATTGATTTAACTATTACATTTTTGATTGTAAATGGATTTTTTTGGGTAAAAAATTAAATATTTTGGCAAGAATTTAAGAATCCAGTAGAAAATTGATCTTCATAGTAAAAAAATTAATTTTTTGGTTAAAAAACTAAATATCTCGCTTAAAATTTAACTCTTTAGTTGATAAAGTTATAATTTTTTTGTAAATTTATCTATTTGGATGAAATTTTATTTTTTGTCTAAAAATTCAATTATTTGGTTCAAAATATATCTACTTCGTTGAGAATTCATGTGGTTTGTAAAAAATTCTACTTTTATGGTAGAAAATAAATCAACTTGGTTGAAAATTTATTTTGTTGGTAGAAAATTCAAAAAATCGTAAGGAAAAATGTGAATATTTCGTTCAAAAAATTGTTTCCTGAAAATTAATTTTTTTTACTAAAAATTTATCATTTTCATTAAAAATTGGACTTTTTTGTTAAAAATTGATCTCTTTTATGGATAATACATTTTTTTCAAATAAAAACACAACTAGTTCATCTTTGTCGCTCATTTTTTTCTAATTGAAATTTCAACTATTTGATTGATGAATTTATAGTTTTGATTTAAATTCGCTTTTGTCGTTAGAAAATTATTCTTCTTGGATAAAAAACAATTTTTTTGGTTAAAAATTCATGTATCTTGTTTAGGATTCGTCTTGTTTGCAAGATAATTTTAAGTTTTGTTTATAATCTAAGAAAGTACAATTAAAAAAAGGCAAATGAAACTTATAAAAATTGCTCAGACCGCTCATTTTTAAAACAATATTTAGTTCACAAAAATTACACAATTGTCATGAAATTGTCATGAAATGGCATTTTTTATATAATTTTTTTTAACAATAAGAAATAAATTTTTTTCTTATTCCATGCTTTCATATCACTTTAAACAGATTTGGTAACGAAAATCATTTCATAAATGTTTAAAACCATTCACAAATCATCTTCAGTTGTTTATAGCAATATAATAATTATTAAAAAATTCCTGAATTAAACTAAACTATCAAGTTGTAGTTAGTGAATCATTATTTATTAATTAAACACTAATATTAATTAAATTCAAATAATTAGGTGTTGTTAAAGCAACAATATCTGACATTTTACCATTTTTCTCGACATTATGTTTAAATAAAAATAAAGTAAACCAAAAATACGTCTTTTTAAAATCGACCTCAATTAATAGTGTGCGAATGTCGTTAGCTCTAATTTAAAATAGAGAATTTTTAAATCGATCAGTAATTTTAGCCGGAATTGTATTTTGAACTAGCTAAACTTTCCGTGGGTAGTGTACCTTGACTCAATATGCCGGGAAGTGCATGTACATGCTTTGCACATCGACAGGGACAGGGACAGGGACAGGGCGATCGCGATTGCTAGAACAGGATGAGACGCGACCATAAACCTTATCAATGTTCATCATCGCCAGTTCAACGGTTCGAAGCGCTCGTCACCCGTTGCTCGTTAAACGATCCACTACCGTACCGTAACGTGGAACCGCGGTTACGCAGAGAATAATAAAAATCAAGGATAATGCATCGAACAAGGATAATGCGTCGCGTCGTCGAACAAAGAAACTCCGCGATAAATAGTAGAAGAAAAAGAAGAGTGAAGAATAGATCGTCTGGAATGCTCTGGGTGATATCATAAAATTATATTGCTCAATTGTGAGAAAAAATTTTGCGTAAACAACTTCCAGCTTTTTACTATCTCAATATAATTGAGATTATTATATGAAGTATATTATCGCAATATAAGTAAGATAATAAATAACCTTGAAGTTGTTTACGCAAAATTTGTTTCTCACAATTGAGTAGTCTCATTTTATAACGTCATCCAGAATATTCTAGTAACTTAGCAGGGCGGCAAACATTGCAGCAATAGATAGTCAGTTGCGCAATTGTCAGAAACGAATTTTGCGTAAACAACTTCTATGTTGTTTATTATCTCTATGTTACTGAGATGATTACATTAGGTATATTTTCACAGTATAACTGAGGCAATGAATAACCGTGAAGTTCTTTACGCAAAGTTTGTTTCTCACAAATTCGCAATATCATTCTATAACGTCATAAAGAATCTTCTAGAAACTTGGCACGGACTCGAACCACTGCAGCAGTTGATAGACAGGTTTAAATCTGATTTAAAAGTGCTACCTTGCCGATATCAGAAAGATTCTGTAGTTAAAATCGATCTTGTCCGGTTTAAGATTTTAGAATGTTCTGGATGACGTCATAAAATTAAACTGCGCAATTCTGAGAAACACATTTTTCGTAAACAACTGCCCGGAACTTATTATCATCTCAATCTAACTGAGTTGATTATATTTAATATTATATTATATTACATTATAAATAATATACAATATAATTGATGTAATCCATAACCTTGAAGTTGTTTACGCAAAACTTGTTTCTCACAATTGCGCAATATCACTTTATAACGTCATTTAGAATATTCTAGAAACTTAGCACGGACACGAAACATTGCAGCAGTAGATGTGCAACATTTACCCCCATATCAAATTGTAGCACTTTTTCTGCATCTTTTGGGCTTTAAATAAATAAATAAATAAATTTTTCGTTTAAATGCATTGTCTATAAGAAAGAAATAAATCATCCTCGTTTTTATCATAGCCAAAATTGTTAAGATAATAAATAACCTTGAAATTGTTTACGCTAAATTCGTTTATTAAAATTTACTCAATATGATTTTATAACATCATCCAGAACATTCTAGCAAATTAGAACGGACAGAAACCGCTCTAGCACTAGATGAGTAGGGCCGGTTCTAGATCGAAATTCCTACCTTACCGATATCGAGAACCTTCTACAGATAAATTGCTTTGTATACGTGCTAAGATTCTCAGATATTTTGGATAGCGCCATAAAATGATAGTGCGTGATTGCGATCAATGAATTTTGCGTAAACTACCCACATATTAAATTATAACTCTATACCTACATCTTTTGCGCATTATATAAATGAAGGCAGGAATTTGTTAATTGAATGCATAATCTATAAAAAAAGCAATAAATCAACCTCAGTTTTTTATAGCTAAACATATTGAGATAATACATAACCTTGAAGTGGTTTACACAAAATTCGTTTCTCACGATTGCACTATATTATTTTACGACGTCATCCAGAATATTCTAGATAGTAGATAAGCAGAGCCCGTTCTAGGCCAAGGCCTTATCGAAATCGAGAAAGTTCTACAAATTGTGAGAAAACAATTTTGCGTAAACACTTAAATTAAATAAAAGATTTTTATTTAAATGGATTATATATAAAAAGAAGTATCCATTTTCATTTATTTTTCACATGGATAGATTAATTTAGACAATAAACAACCATGCTGTTGTTTACGCAAAATTCTTTTCTCAAAATTTTGTAATATTATTTAATGAAGTTATCCCGAATATTCTATAAAGTTATCACATACACGAATCATTTCAGCTACTGATTGTTTACGTTCTCAGTAAGGTAGAAATCTCGAAATCGAATCGACCCTTATCATCGGTGAAAAATGCAGATAAAAGAGAAGAGAAAAAAGGAGAAAGATATGAGAAAAGAAGTAGGCGGGATTATTGCACGAGGGTCGCACCAAAAACGGGAATATCAAGTGCACAGCTGACGTCATCGGATCGTCGAGAACATCAACGAGTCAACCCAATGCAATGGCAAATTAACTTCCCTGACTCTTTATTATACCGTAAATTTCAAGATTCATTTAACTACCGCCTAACCGTTCTCTCAATCTTGCCTCTTCGTCTTTTTTCTTTAATTTCATGGTTAATGATTTTTCTCTAACTGCTTCTCAAATCTTTAGTATCAAGATTAAACGAAAATTAAAAGATAATTTATTTAATTAATTAATTCTGGGTTTTTACTTAAAGAGGAGGAAATTTGATCTTTGGAAATGAAAAAGTTCAGATTCCAGATATTTTCCACTTCACAGCCCATTTTAAAAAACAGTCGATTTTGAAACCCAAAAATATAAATTTCTGACCAAAAAGTTAATTCTCGACCAAGAAAGATAAATTATCAACCAAATCGTAGAATTTCCAAAACAAAAATAATTTTCAACCAAACAATTTTTAAACAATTTAGAAACAAAATTGTCAATTTGATTTAAATTATTCATGAATGCTAAATGGCAAAGCTTTTTTATAAAAAGGTTTAAAATTGATTTATATATTTTTTTATTCTTTTATATTCTTTCCAATATTACCCCCACCCTCATCTTATAGTTTTCAAAACTTAGTACCCCTATACTCCCTTACTTTTCCACCACTCATTTCCTTTTAAACCCCCTTCATCCACTCACTCATTCCTCAACTTGACATTCCTTTATTTCCCCTCACTTTCCCTACTTCCCCCTCATTTCATATCACTTCCCCTCCTTCCTCCTCATTTACAATCACTTCTCCTACTTCTTCTTTCCAAATTTGTCCTCCTTTTCCCTATTCTCCAACAAATTACTTCATCTACTTTCTGTACCCTCATTTCCTATCACTTCCTCTACTTCCTCCACCATAATTCCGCCTACCTTAATCTCTTTCTCTCTCCCTTACTCCCCTCCTTTCCTCTCCCATCATATCTCTTAATTTTTTCCGCCTTTCCTCAATTTATTTTACCTACTTTCCCTTTTTATCCTCTCCTTATTTTTCTTCAGTTTCCCTAATTTCGTTTGCCTTATTACCCCTTATTTTTCATACAGTTCTATCTGAATTTCCCCTATATTTATCTTGCTAGCATCTCCTCATTTCCTCTTATATCACGTACATCTCCTCCCCTAATGTCCCCTATTTTCCCCAACTTTCCCTCCTTAATTTTCTATTACTTTCCCTACTTCACCGCCATTCATTTTTCTTCATTCTTTCTACTTGCCCTCTGCTCACTCACCCTCACTTCTCCTCTTTATCACCCTGCTTTTACCTACTTCCCCTCCCCTCACTTACCCAAATTTCCCCTTTCCTTGTTTCCCCTTACTTCTTCTACAGCCCTCCTATTACTCCCCCTAGTTTTTAATTAAATTCCCATCCCTCTTATCACCTCACTTCTGGCATCACTTCATACCCTTCTATAATTTTTCCTAATTTCCCTCAATTCCACCTAATTTCCCGGACTTCCCCTCCTTCATTTCTCATAACTTCCCCTACTTAACCACCTCTCATGTACCCTTAATCTCCATCCTTTCCTGACCCTAATTTCCCACCACTTTACCTTTTTCTCCTCCCGTCATTTTACCTTTTAAACTGATTTCTCTCCACTAATTTCCTCTCACTATCCTTTACTATCCTTATTTCCTCCAAATCTCATTTCGCTGCAATTTCCCTACTTTATCTCTACTTATTTTGCTTTGCTTGCTCTACTCACCCTCTCTGTATTTTCTCTCAGTTCCCCTACTTTCTATTCTCTTATTCATTTTCAATTCCCCTTTACCACTTCTTTCATGTTCTTAACTTTTACCTTAATTTCCAACCCTCATTTCCCCTCACTTCCTGTACTTTCTATTCCCTAGATTCCTTCAATTTCCCCTAATTTCCCCGACTTTTTCTCATTCATATACCATCACTTACCCTATATTATCTTCCCTAATTTCTCCTGACTCTCCGTACCTTTTTTCTCCCCCCTTAATTTTCCTGCACTTCCTTTAATTCCCTGGCACTTATTTCCCCTTATTCCTCCTACCTCACTCTCCATACTTCCCGTCCCTTAATTTTCCCTAGTTTCCTTCAGTCCTTCGTCTCATGTCACTTCCCCTACTTTTTCGTCCGTCATTTGTCCTCATGCCCCCTACTTTCCTACCCTAAGTTGCCCTCCTATTCCCTTACTCCCCCTACCTTTCGTCCCACAATTTCCCCTATTTCTCCTAACATCCCCTACTCTTTTCTAATTTTTATACTCCCCTCCTATAAATTCGTCTGCTTTACACAATTCACCTACTAGTTCCTTTATTTCCCCTCATTCCTCCTACCTCACTCTCCATACTTCCCGCCTCTTAATTTTCCCTTGTTTCCTTGAGTCCTTCATTTCATGTCACTTCGCCTACTTTCTTATCAGTCATTTGCCCTCATGCCCCCTACTTTCTTACCCTGAGTTGCCCTGATATTCCCCACTTCCGCTACCTTTCGTCCCACAATTTCCCCTATTTCCCCTAACATCCCCTACTTCTTCCTAATTTTGATACTCCCCTCCTATAAATTCGTCTACTTTAGACAATTACCCTACTAATTCCCCTTATTTCCCCTAATTCGTCTTACCTCAATCTAAGTACTTCCCTTCCCTTAATTTTTCCTAGTTTCCTTGAGTCCTTAAATTCATGTCACTTCCCCTACTTTCTCATCAGTCATTTGCCCTCATGCTTCCTACTTTCCTATCCTAAGTTGCTCTAATATTCCCTCACTTCCCCTACCTTTCTTCCCACAATTTCCCCTGTTTACCCATCACTTTCCCCACTCCTTCCTAATTTTGATACTCCCCTCTTATAATTTCGCCTTCTTTATACAATTCCCCTACCCTAATTTTTCCTCACTTCCCCAATCCTCATTTCACCTCTTTTTCTCTCATCCCCCTTTATTTCCCTAATTTCCTACTGCTTCATCTACCTTTCCCCCGTTTCCTAATATCCTATCTTTTCCACTCACCCATTTTATTTCCCCTAATTTTCTCTACTTCCACTGTCCAAATTTCTACTGCTTCATCTGCTTTTCCCAACGTTTCCTTTATTTTTCCTACTTTTCTTGCGGGTTTACTAAACCCTAAAAATTAACTGTGTAAGCGTAAATTGATAGGTTTGTTGCTTTAGAGAAATATAATTAGAAGTAGACCGATAAATAATCTTTCTTGGAAAATTTTTTTCCAGTCTTGGGCTTGACGTGTTTGAACATACCAGAGTGCATTGCCGGTTGACCAACCATGTGTAGAGAATGCAAGGTGTAAGATATCAAATATTTTACATGTCAATATTTGACAAAGTGTTTAGTTCGTCTGGTGTTTTGTCGGCACATCTTGCAAGATGTACAAAACAAACCGGACCAAATTTATCATTAAAAAGTTTGATTTATAATTCTGTCTTCTTAAAAGTTATTCACGTTAGTCATTTTTCAATAAATTTAACAGGAATAGCCAACCATACTTTATTTTTGAAAGTAAATGTTGAGAGGTATTTCTGGTTAAGAAGTTATACTCCTTTTTGAAATTTACATAGCCTAACTCACAATCCTTGGAAACTTCACTGTTGCAAATCGGAATTATATGTCTTCAGAATTTTATAACTTTTTTCAGAAAATTCTTTAATCCAAATAAGGACTTTTATTTTCGAAAATTTCCAAAACAGAAAAGATAGATTTTCATGAAAACAGTTGCATGCAAATAAAAAATATTAATTCTGAATAAAAAAAATATAATCTTTGATATTTCAACCAAAAAGGCGGATTATCTTTAGAACTGTCGAATTTTCAGCTCAAAAATATGATTTCTTAAATAAAAAGTTAAATTTCCACCCAATAGTTGAATTTTCAACTCAAACAATAAATTTTTCATTAAAATATTTCAATAATAAACCGATTTAATCAATTTTTTATAGAAAAATTTTCAACCAAAAGAGATGAAGTCAACAACAGAAATATAATAGTATTCTTTTCAATCAAAACAAAATTAGACTTAAACCAAAAACAGTTAAATTTTCTTATGTTCTATTTATTCATTTTCAGCATTTTCGATTCTAAATTTATCTTTTCTTCATAAAAAATTCAAATATTTGAGTAAAAATGTATGCATTTTGTTAAAAACTTATTATTATTAGGTATAAAATTAATCTTTTTGGTTGAAAATTCATTTTTTTGTTATAAAGAATTGCTTTTAATAAATGGATATTTATCTATTCCGTTATGAATGGAAAACTATTTTTTTTACTTGAAATATTTACTATTTGGTTTAAAATTAGTATATGTTGCTAAGGAAAATTATTATTATTTGTTAACCATTTATTTTTTGGTCTATTTTAATTCAAAATTATATTTTTGGCTGAAAATCAATATTTTATTTTTTTGAAAAATTAACTATTAAATCGAAAATTCTAATATATTAGTAAAAATTGGCCTTTTGCGGTAGATTATTAATCTTTTTGGATAAAAAACTAACCATTAAATTTTTTGTGAAAAATTCATCCTTTTTAGTTAACAATTCAACTATTGCGCTGATCTTTTGATCTGAATCTTTTTTAGTTAAAAATTCCTGATTTTGGTAGTAAACTCGTCTTTCTTGGTAGAACATTATTTTTCTTGATTAAAATTCATTTTCAACTATTTGGATGAAAGTTGAATTCCGTTGTTTAAAATTTATGATTTGCTTTATTTTAATTGAAAATTTAACTCCCTTTTGGATGAAAATTATTTTTTCAGTTAAAAAATCGACCATTTCGTTATTAAAAACTGGCCTTTTTCAGTACGTTATTAATCTTCCTGTTCAAAAATTCATCTGATTGAATAAAAATTTTAATATTTTGTTGAAAATTCGTTTTTTCTTATTGAAGATTAAGATTCTGACTGAAAATTTCACTATTCAAATTATAGTGAAAAACTGATCTTTTTCAATTACAAATCCATTTTTAACTATTTTGTTTTTAGTTGAAAAATCAATTATTTTTGAGAAGTCACATATATTATAGAACATTGAAATTTTTTGGTAGATTATTAATCTTCTTAAATAAAAAATAATCTTTTCGGATAAAAATTTAATTTTTTTTTTTTGAAAATTCGATTCTTTTTTGTTGGAAATTATGTTGTAGCTGAAAATTCCACTCTTCAAATTTTAGTAGAAAGTTTTTTTTAGTTAAAAATCCATTTCAAACTATTTTACTAGTTCGTTGGAAATTTCTCTTTTTCAGTTCAAAAATCAACCATTTCGTTGAAAATTCCCATATATCTTTGGAAATTGCTTTTTTCGCTAGGCTATTAATCTTCTAGGTTAAAAATCCATATGTTTAGATAAAAATGTAAATATTTGTTTGAAAATTCGTTTTTTTTTTTTTAATTAAGTTTGCGACGGAAAGTTTCATTTGTCAAAATTTAAAGAAAAATTGATATTTTTTAGTTGCAAATCCATGTACAACTATTTTACTATTTTGTTGAAAATTCACGTTTATTATTGAAAATTGGCCTTTTACGGTAGATTATTAATCTTTTTGGATAAAAATTTAACTATTTTGTTAAAAATACTTTTTTAAATTGGAAATTAAGTCTATAACTAAAAACTTCACTATTCAAATTTTTGTGAAAAATTCACCCTTTTTAGTTAAAAATTCAACTATTGCGCTGAAATTTATTATTTTTTCAGTTGAATATTCCTGATTTTGGTCAAAAAGTCATTTTTTTTGGTAGAAAATTATTCTTCTTGATTAAAAATCATTTTTAACTATTTAGATGAAATTGATGATTTGTTTGAAATTTATTTATTGCTACATTATAATTTACCATTTAACCATTCAATTTTTGGTTGAAGATTATTTTTTTAGTTAAATGAAAATTTCACTATTCAAATTATAGTCAAAATTTGATCTTTTTCAATTGCACATCCATTTTCAATTATTTTTCTTTTAGTAGAAAAATCTATTATTTTGTTGAACATTTACATATATTATTGAAAATTGGCATTTTTCGGTAGATTATTAATATTCTTATTTAAAAAATAATCTATTTGGATAAAAATTTAAACATTTTGTTGAAAATTCGTTTTATTTTGTTGGAAATTAGTTTACTTTTATTTTATTTTATTTTGAAAATTAACTCTTCAAATTTTAGTGAAAAGTTATTTTTCTAAGTTAAAAATCCATTTCCAACTATTTTACTATTTTTTTGAAAAATTGATCTTTTTTAGTTGGCAAATCAATTATGTGGTTAATATTTACGTATATTATTGAAAATTGGCATTTTTCGGTTCAATCAAAAATCATCTCTTTGAAGAAAAATTTAATTATTTTGTTGAAAATTGAATTCTTTTTTATTGGAAATTATGTTGTAGCTGAAATTTTCACTCTTCAAATTTTAGTGAAAGGTCTTTTTTATAGTTGCAAATCTATTTTCAAATATTTTACTATTTTGTTAAAAATTCATATATATTATTGAAAATTGGAATTTTCGGCACATTATTAATCTCATTTAATAAAAAATCATCTCTTTGGATAAAAATTTAACCATTTTGTTAAAAATTCGTGCTACTTGTTCGAAATTATTGTGTAACTAAAAATTCCACTCTTGAAATTTTACTGAAAAGTTATTTCTTATTTTTAGTTGAAAATCTATTTCCAACAATTTTACTATGTAATTAAAAATTTCTCTCTTTTAGCTGATAACCCAACTATTTGATTAAAAAATCTTGAATCTTTTGTTAAATTCACTGTTTCAAATCTGAATTATAATTCTTCAGAATTTGATAACTTTTTTTAGAAAATTCTTTTATCCAAATAAGGATTTTTACTTTCGAAAATTTCCAAATAAAAAAGATACTTTTTCAAACTAAAAAGATGGATTTTAAACAAAACAGTTGCATGCAACTAAAAAATAATAATTCTAAATAAAAAATGTAGTCTTTGATATATCAACCAAAAGGCGGATTATCTTGAAAACTGTCGAATTTTTGGATCGAAAATATGAATATTTAAATAAAAAGGTAATTTTGCGCCCAATAGTTGAATTTTCGACCTAAACAATAAAATTTTCAAGAAAATAGTTTAATAATAAACCGATTTAATACATTTTTAACGAAAAATTTTCAACCAAAAGATGACTTTTCCATCCAAAAGGACGATTTTTTTTAACAAAAACAATTTTCAAATTTTAGTGAAAAGTTTCTGATTTTTATTTAAAAATCCATTCTCAACTATTTTACTATTTCGTTGAAAATTTCTCTTTTTCAGTTCAAAAATCAACCATTTCGTTGAAAAATTGATCTTTTTTATCTGAAAAATCAACAATTAAGTTTTGAAAAATTTTGGTACATTATTAATCTTTCTTCTTAAAAAATAATCTCTCAATAAAAATTTTATCATTTTGTTGGAAAATCGTTTTTTTTTTGTTCGAAATTATTTTGTAACTGAAAATTTCATTCTTCAAATTTTAGTGAAAAGTTATTTCTTTTTTTAGTTGAAGATTCATGTCCAATTAGTATACTAGTTCGTTAAAAATTTATCTTTTTCAGTTCAAAAATCAACCATTTCTTTGAAAAGTTGATCTTTTTTATCTAAAAAATCAACTATAAAGTTTAAAAATTGATCTTTATTAGTTGGAAAATCAATTATGTGGTTGAAAATTTACGTATATTATTGAAAATTGGCATTTTTCGGTCGATTATTACACTTCTTAAATAAAAAATCATCTGTTTGGATAAAAATTTAACCATTTTGTTGAAAAATCGTTAGTTTTTTTGTTGGAAATTATTTTGTAAGTGAAAATTCCTCCCTTCAAATTTTACTGAAAAGTTGCTTTTTTTAGTTAAAAATCTATTTTCAACTATTTTACTATTTTGTCAAAAATTGCTCATCTTTATATAGAATCAACTATTTAGTTGACAAAACGATCATTTAAGTTGAATAATCAATTATTTTGTTGAAAATTAAAGTATTTTATAGAAAATTAGTATTTTTTATTAGATTATTAATCTTCTTAAATAAAAAATCATCTTTTTGGATAAAAATTTAATTATTTGGTTGAAAATTGATCATCTTTATTTAAAAATCAACTATTTAGTTGAAAAATCGATCTTTTTAGCTAAAAAATCAATTATTTTGTTGAAAATTTACGTATATTATAGAAAATTGGCATTTTTTGGTAGATTATTAATCTTCCTTTTTAAAAAATAATCTCTTTGGTTAAAAATTTACCCATTTTGTTGAAATCTCGTTTTTTTTTTGTTTGAAATTGTTGTGTAACTTGCAGTTCCAATCTTCAAATTTTAGTGAAAAGTTGTTTCTTATTTTTAGTTGAAAATCCATTTCCAACTATTTTACTTTTTTGTTGAAAATTGATCATCTTTATTTAAAAATCAACTATTTAGTTGAAAAATCGATCTTTTTAGCTAAAAAATCAATTATTTTGTTGAAAATTTACGTATATTATAGAAAATTGGCATTTTTGGATAGATTATTAATCTTCATTCTTAAAAAATAATCTCTTTGGATAAAAATTTACCCATCTTGTTAAAAACTCGTTTTTTTCAAATTGTTTTGTAAGTGAAAATTCCAATCTTCAAATTTTAGTGAAAAGCTGTTTCTTATTTTTATTAGAAAATCCATTTCCAACTATTTTACTATTTCGTTGAAAATTTATATTTTTTAGTTCAGAAATCAACCATTTCGTTAAAAAATTGATCTTTTTTATCTGAAAAATGAACTATTAAGTTGAAAAATTTACCTTTATTAGTTGAAATTATTTGGTTGAAAATGCGATTCTTTTTTGTTGGAAATTATGTTGTATCTAAAAATTGCACTCTTGAAATATTGGTGAAAAGTTTTTTTTTTAATTGAAAATCCATTTCCAACAGTTTTACTATTTCGTTGAAAATTTCTCTCTTTTAGCTGAAAAACCAACTATTTAGTTGAAAATTCTTGTATATTATGAAAACTTGCCTTTTACAGTTGATTATTAATCGTCTTGATAAAAAATTCATCTTTATAGATAAAAATTTAATTCTCTGCTAAAAATTCGTTATTTTTGTTTGAAAATTACGTTTGTAAACTAAATTTCTCTATTCAAATTCGAGTGAAAAATTATTCATTTTATTTTAAGTTGAAAGTCCTTTTTAGTTAAAAATACAACTATTTGGATGTTTATTCTTTTTCTTTTTTTAGTTGAAAATCCAAGTACTTTGTTGAAAATGATCCTGCCATAAGTTAAAATGACGGTTTCTTAACACACTCGAATTTCATATAATTATAAATATTATGGATGCGAATAATGAACTGTGAAAGAGATTTTTTATGGCTGATCATGACAAATGGTGGAGTGCCAGAGTCAGAACTCAGGAGTCATGAGTCCGAAAGTTGATTACAGAATGAATAACCTGTGGCTAATTGTAAGTGGTCAACGAATTTCTTTTTCGTCATCTTTCTTATCCGAGCGACATAATTTATTTAACATTGGCGGCGCTGGCCGCGAAATCGCAAAATCTCTACGTGACTCGTCGTATTTTCGTCGTTCATCATAATATACTGTATATACAGTAAATATAGTAAACATATATACATATATATATATATATATGCATCATACAGTATATATGCGCTTGAGTCTTGACGGACCTGAGTAAGTACGGAAGAGTATGTATGCATGCATGTATGTAAGTAAGAGAGAGACTCTTGGTGGGGTGAGTATGAGGAGGAGGAGGAGGGGGAGGGGACCCGGTAGGCAGGGGTTTGGGGCCCGTCGCGTGTTTTTGCCCCCCGTCTGGCCCCCACCGTGGCTCATCTTTTTTTGTCTGGTGCACTGCATGCAGCCCCCTTCAGGCATTCGTACACAAGCACATGCACGAGATGCACCGGCCCAGTCGACCAGCCGACCAGCCGACCAGCCAACAACCGATAGAATCAACGCCTGACTGCCTAACTGCTTGCGATCCATAATGCTATGGAAAATTCGGAAGAAAACAAAAAAAATTTTAATATTCATATGCATCAAATTTTTGCTTTTAAATATTTTTAAAATATATTTTCTTATCAAAATGGGCCGTTGGAATAATTATTATTATTACTCTGGGTCTGGGTTATATACGGCTACTCCAGATTGAATAGGATTATAAAGAAGATTAATTATTTAAAAATGATAAATACTACACATTTTTATATCATTAATCTCAAAATCAAAATAGGAATCAAATTGCCAAATTTATCAAATACTGGTTTGTCAAAGCATGCATGACAAGTGCATGGAAAAAAATATATTAGAGTCTATTTTCATAAATAAATTCATTAAAAATTTCATCATATTTAAAACTGAAATATTAAATGTAAATAAAATTTTTAAATCGGCCTTTCCTAAACACTCATGTAAAATTGACTTTATTTCTAACGTACTCGTTAATCCATGTCTGTCCTTCCAAATAAAAGTATCTGTTGTTGTTAAATTTTTTAAAAATTTAGTGTATATAATATAATTTGTTTTATTTTGAAGGCTTCGAATTTAAAGTTCTTTTGTGTTTTTCTTAAAAAAAAAAACATTTTTCAAATTATGTGTATTAAAAAGGTGTCAATTCTAACAATTAGCTGAATTTATATAATTTGGCTCACTCAAAAATTATGCTCCTTTGTAAGAACTGAATTACAATTGAAGTGTCTTGTTTTTGGATTTTTTTGGATATTAATATCAAAACTGACGGGTCAATTTATACATGATACAATTTTCTTTTAAAATAAAATTTGTTAATAATTTTCCAATGCATTACATATTGTTAAAATTTTTAAATTAGGTGAATAAAATTGGCGAATAAAGATTCATTGACATCTGAATCCATATTTATTTGTATTGGATTGTATAGCCAAAATAAAGCGCATTCTATCATTAATGATAATAACGATCGAAGAAATTTCTTAGTGTGAATATACTTCAATCACTGAATTTTTAATAATTAAATTGTTAGCTAAAATAATACATTTTTAACGTAAAAGATTAATTTTCTAAAAAAAATGAATTTTTAATACAATAATTAGGTTTTGATACAAAATAAGATTTAACTAAAATTATAAATCTTCAACTGACTTAGTTAAATTTTAAGTTAAAAGTTAAATTTTAAAACGAAATGAAATAGTTTGAAAGAAAATAGATGAACCTTTAACCATATTAAAAAAAATAATTTTTAAGAGAATTTTTAAATTCAAATTAATATAAAATTAATATGAAAAAATAAATTTTAAACTAAATTAAGAAACCTTCACTAAAATACAAGAATTTTCTATGGAGTAATTGAATTTTCAACTAAAAAAGACACATTTTCAACTAAACAGTCAGACTTTCAAGAAAAAATATGTTTTCATCCTAACAAGACTTGATTAGTTAAATTTTCAGTAAGAAAAATAAAACAAAAAAATATAATTTTCAAAAAGATAGTTTACATTTTCACGCTAAGAAAATTTTTTGGAACTGAAATGATGAATCTTTAACTGGAATTGTAGAATTTTCAGTTGAAAAATAACTTTTTAAACAAAAATAATGATTTTTCAACAAAATAATTAACTTTTTAACTAAAATGATGAATTTTCAACCTAGAAGATTAATTTTATAGAAACGATTAACTTTCCAATTAAAACAAATAACTAAATATTTAGCTAAAAATTAATTTTCTAAAAAAAACGAATTTTTAATACAATAGTAGATTTCATACAAAATAAAATTTAACTCAAATGATGAATCTTCAACTGAAATAGTTAAATTTTGAGTTAAAAAGTAAATTTTGAACCAAAAGGAAATACTTTTCAAGAAAATAGGTAAAATTTTAACCAAATTTAACAAATAAACAAATTAATTTTCAACAGAATAGGTCAATTATTCTAAAAAAATTATTTAAATAACATTATGAATCTTCAACAGAAATAGTTAAATTTTAATTTAAAATTTAATTTGTATCAAATTCTTGTTTTTAAATATTTTTAAATTAATTTTTTTATAAAAATGGGCCGTTGGAATAATTATTAATATTACTCTGGGTTACAGAAGGCTACTCCAAATAGTTAAACTTCCAACCAAGAAGATTAATTATCTAAATTATCTAAATTAATATACAACAAATTTTACCTAAATTAAAAAACCTTCAATAAAATACATGAATTTCCCCTTGAGTAGTTGAATTTTCACCAAAAAAAGACAAATTTTCAACTACACAGTTAGACTTTCAACAAAAAATATGTATTTATCTCAACAAAACTTGATAAGCTAAATTTTCAGTGAGAAAATAATTTCAAAAAAAAAATATAATTTTCAAGAAGATACTTGAATTTTCACGCTTAAAAATTTTTTTAAACTGAAATGATTAATCTTTAACTGGAATAGTAGAATTTTGAGTTAAAAAATCATTTTTCAAACAAAAATCAATGATTTTTCAATAATATAATTAACTTTTTAACTAAAATGATGAATTTTAAACAGAAATAGTTCAATTTTTATTCGTAAAGTAAATTTTAAATCACAAATCAACGATTCTTCCACAAAATAGTAAAGTTTTCAATCTGAATATATATATATATATATATGAAAATGATAAAAAAAACACATCAATTTTTGATTTTGATGATCAAATTTTTAACTAAACTAATGAATTTTCAACCTAGAAAATTAATTTTCTAGAAAAGATTAACTTTCCAATTAAAACAAGTAACTGAACTTTTAACAAAAAAATTAATTTTCTGAAAAAACGAATTTTGAGTTAAGAAGTAAATTTTGAACCAAAAAGAAATACTTTTCAAGAAAATAGGTAAAATTTTAACCAAATTTAACAAATAAACAAATTAATTTTCAATAAAATAGGTCAATTATTCTGAAAAACATTATTTAAATAACATGATGAATCTTAAACTGAAATAGTTAAATTTTCAGTTAAAATTTCATTTGCATCAAATTCTTGTTTTTAAATATTTTTAAACATATTTTTTTTATCAAAATGGGCCGTTGAATTAATTATTAATGTTACTCTGGCTTATATAAGGTTAATCCAGATTGAATAGGATTACTATGGATGAGATCACAATTATGGTGGATTTATCTGCCTAAACTAGACTCACACGAATTTTTAACCAAAAAGGATTAAAAATGAAAATTCTACTATTCCAGCTAAGTATTCATTATTTCAGTTTAAAAAAATTTTCTTAGCGTGAAAATTTAAATATCTCTTTGAAAAAAATTTGTTAGTTGCAATTTTTTTTTACTGACAATTTAACTAATCAAGTTTTTTTGGGGGAAAAAATTATTTTTTGTTGAAAGTTTAACCGTTTAGTTAAAAATTTGTTCTTTTTACTTGAAAATTTTGATGATCAATAGCTGGAAATAGTAGAATTTTCAGTTAAAAATTATTTTTTAACTGAAAATTCTACTATTCCAGTTGAGTATTCATCATTTCAGTTTAAAAAAATTTTCTTAGCGTGAAGAAAGTTAATCTTTTCTAGAAAATTAATCTTCTAGGTTGAAAATTCATTATGTTAGTTAAAAATTGAAAATTGATGTTTTAAAACAAATAACTTAATGTTGAATAACTTAATGTTGTTTTTAAAACAAATAACTGAATTTTTACTTAAAAATTAATTTTTTGAAAAAAAAAACGAATTTTTAATACAATAATTAGGTTTTGATACAAAATTAGATTTAACTAAAATGATAAATCTTCCAAACCAAAAAGAAATAACAATGAATTATTCTGAAAAAAATTATTTAAATAACATGATGAATCTTAAAAAAAAATAGTTAAATATTCAGTTAAACTTTCATTTTTATCAAATTCTTGTTTTTAAATATTTTTAAATGTATTTTGTTACCAAAATGAGTTGGAATAATCATAAATATTAGTCTGGGTTATGGAAGGCTACTCCAAATAGTTGAATTTTCAACCAAGAAGATTAATTATCTAAATAAGATAAAAACTAAAAAAAAAATTTTCACTAAAAATACATGACTGAATTTTTATTTTGAAAATTAATTTTCTACAGAAAAACGAATTTTTAATCAAATAGTTCAGTTTTCATTGCAAAATTTTTTTAACACTAAAATGATGAATCTTCAATTGGAATAGTTAAATTTTCCGTTAAAGAGTAAACTTTAAAAAAAAATAAAATAGTTTTCAACGAAAAAGATGCACTTCTAACCAAATTCAAAATAAAATTTAACAGAATGGTTTTATTAAAATTAATGTAAAATTAATATGAAAAATTTTTTTTTAACTAAATTCAAAATTTTCAATAAAATTCATGAATTTTGCCTTGAGTAGTTGAATTTTCAACTAAAAAAGACACATTTTCAACTAAATAGTTAGACTTTCAACAAAAAATATGTTTTTATTCCAACAAAACTTGATTAATTGAATTTTCAGTAAGAAAATGATTTCCAAAAAAAATTTAATTTTCAAAAAGATACTTAAATTTTCACACAACGAAAATTTAAAAAAAATTTAATGATGAATCTTTAACTGGAATAGCAGAATTTTTAGTTAAAAAATCATTTTTCAACAAAAATCAATGATTTTTCAACCAGCTAATAAAATTTTTAAGTAAAATAATGAATTCTAAACAAAAATAGTTCAATTTTTATTTATAAAGTAGATTTTTAATCACAAATCAACGATTCTTCTACAAAATAGTAAAGTTTTCAACCACTAAACTGTTTTTTACCGAAAAAAATAAATTTTCAATATAATAGATGAATTTTCAACTAACAAGTATCATTTTTATCTAAATATTTGGTCTTTAACACAAAAATATTTTTTTACTAAAATTCGAATAGTTACAATTTTAGTTAAAAATTTAATTTCCAATAAAAAAAAGAATTTTCAAAAAGATAGCTAAATTTTCATCCAAATAAATTAATTTTTATCTCAAATTTTGAATTTTCAACTAGAATGATTCAATTTTTAGTCGGAAAAATCAATGATTTTTCAACCAAATAATTAAATTTTCAACCAAAATAGATATTTTTTACACAAATTATATATTTTTCAACCAAAAAATGACTTTTTGACTAAAAAGTTCAATTTTTTATATCAAAAAGATGCATTTTTTAACAAAAAAAAAAAGAATTTTCAAACAAATATATTTAAAATTTCAACTAAATGAGATTAATTTTCAACTAAATAGTTGAGTTTTCAACCAAGAAGACGAATCACTTAAAAATGATGAAAACTAAAAAAAAAAGATTAAATTTTGACAAAAAACGAATAATCGAATTTTCACTTAAAAAATTATTTAAAAAGAAAACGAATTTTTAATACAACAGTTGAACTTTCATAACAAGAGAAGTAAATTTTTAAACAAAAAGAAATACCTTTTAATGAAATAGATAAACTTTTTACTAAATTAAAAAAAACCGAATGTTCAACAGGTTTTAATAAGTCAATAATTATTTTAAAATATAATTTTTAAGCTAAAATAATAAATCTGCAACTTGAATAGTTAAATTTTAAGTAAAGAAATAAATTTTTAACTAATCCAACAACAAAAAAATGAATTTTGAAAAAGAGAGTTAAATTTTCATTTAAAGAAATGAATTTTGAACTAAAATGTTGAACCTTTAATTGAAATAGTTGAAGCGTCAGTTAAAAACTAAATTTTCAACCAAAAATCAACGATTTTTTAACAAAATAATTAAATTTTTGAACGAAGATATGTATTTTTTAAATAAAAATATGAATTTTCAACCAAAGAATGACTTTTTCACCATATAATTAAATTTTAAAAAATAAATTACTAAAAATATAAATAAAATATCAATAAAAATAAATAAATTACTGCAAGCAAACCAATTTTTAAAAGAATAGTTAAGGTTTCATAAAAAAGTTTAACTGAAACGATGAATCTTTGATTGGAATGGTTAAATTTTCAGTTTAAAAGTAAATTTTAAACCAAAAATAAATACTTTTCAACAAAATAGATAAAGTTTAATTGGAAAAAAAATGTTTAACAGAATAGATAAATTAATTTTTTTAATTAATTTTAAGCTAAATTGACAAATCTTCAATAAAATACCTGAATTTTTCACGAAGTACTTGAATTCTGAACTACACAGTTGGACTTTCAACAAAAAAATCTGTTTTTTCCCTAAAAAACTTGAACAGGTTAATTTTCAGTTAAAAAATAATTTTCAATAAAAAAAATAACTTTCAAAAAGATAAGTAAAATAAGATAAGTAAAATGTTCATCCAAAGGAAAAAAAATTTCAACTGAAATGATGAATCATCAACTGGAATAGTTCAATTTTCAGTTGAAAAATGCATTTATAAGCAAAAAGTAACATATTTTCAACAAAATAATAAATAAAATTAATTTTTTAAATAAAATTGAAAAATTTCAACCTAGAAAATTATTTTTCTAAAAAAGATAAAAACTAAAAAAGATCAAATTTTCCACTAACAAATAACAGAGTTTTTACTCACAAAAAACTTACAAAAAACAAATTTTCAGTTAAAAAGTAAATTTGAAACCAAAAAGAAACAATTCTCTACAAAATAGATAAACTTTTAATTAAATTGAAAAAAATCTAGAGTATAAGTAAATTATTATAAAAAAGGTTGTAAACTAAAATGATGGATGTTCAACAGGAATAGTTAAATTTTCAGTTAAGAAATAAATTTTTAACCAAAAATGAAAAATTTTGCAACATAATAGTTACATTTTCAGCCGCAGAACTGAATAAAATGAATCCTTAATCAAAAAATATTTTTATTTTAAATCAAAAGAATTTTAATTAAAACAAGAGTTTTTAACTAATATTTTTCCATCGAAAATGATGAATTTTTATCTAAATTTTCGGACTCTCAAAACAATAAAATTTATTCCTACCAAAATTTGAATAATTAAATTTTAATTTAAGGAAATTAATTTTCAATCAAACCATGAATTTTTAAAAGTATAGTTAGATTTTTTCCAAAGGAATGAATATGCAATTGAAATGATGAATTGAAAAATTTTTTTAAAAATTTAAAAACTTTTCAACAACATAATTAAATTTTTAACTATAGATGTTTATTTTTAACCAAAATGATAAATGTTTAACTAAAAAATGACTTTTTGACCAAAAGGTTAAATTTTCTGCTTAGAAGATTAATTTTATTTAGTTTTTTTTTTTATTTAAAAAATTAATTTTCTAGAAAAAAACGAATTTTAAATTGAGTAGTTAAATTTTCAGTTAAAAATAAATTTTAAACAAAACTGAAATACTATTCAACAAAATATATGATTTTTTAACCAAATGGTTGAATTTTCGACCAAAAAGGTTAATAAGACAAATTTTTAATAAAAAGCTTGAGTTTAAAAAAAATAGGTGAATGTTTAAATAAAAAAGATTCATTTTTAACGAATAATAAAATAGTTACTTTTTTAATTTATAAAATTAACGTTTCGCAAAAAAAACATATTTTTAACCAAAAACTTAATTTTCAATAAAATTGTTGAATTTTACACAAAGTAATTTCAAACAAAAAAAATGAATTTGCAACAAAACAGTGGTCTTTTTAACTAAAAAGAATGCTTTTTAACAAAATTGATTAATTTTTAACAATGTAGTAAATTTTTACCTAAATAGTTGCATTTTGAACAAAAAACATCACTTTCAAAATGACTGATTAATCTAGTAAAATCACGGATTGAATGAGTTGATGTTACATGTTTAAATTTTTTATTTGTCTTTATTATTAGAGAAAAAGTCTTCTTGATTTGAAATTGATCTTTTAGGTTTGATTATTAAAAATGCAACTACTGACTCAAAAGTTAATAATTAATTTTTTTTGGTTGAAGATTCATCAATTTTTGTTGAAAATTTAACTATTTGATTCAAATTTGATACATTCTGTTGAAAATTTATTTTTATAGGTAGAACATTATTAAATAAGCCGATTTAACTATTTTGTTGCAAATTCTGATAGTTCGTTAAAAATTTATCTTTTTGCTAGAAAATTATATCATTTTTTTTGACATAAAATGATAAATAATTCTAAACATTTTAGACGGGAAAAAATTTTGTAGATTGATACAGACACATGTTATTATTTCTCTTACACAAAATTTTTGTTTTGTTTCGTTTGAAGTATTTTAAAATCCTAAAACTTATAATTAAAATTCTATTTAAATACTCTTAAATTACCTGCCACGTTTATAACTGAGCCACTACATTGACTAATGCAAATATTATTACTCAGTCTGCGAAACTACGGAAGGGGTCTCCTCTACAAATTCTCCAACGCCATTGCTAGCTTAGGACATTGTTTTGATAGGGACAGTTAATTAAGCTCTAACTGAAAAAAAACTTGATGGTAAACCACTTCCCATAGCATTTATTTCAGTCTTTCAGCGCTGATTGCGAACATCATAGTGAAAATTATCGAAAATAAGATTTTCATTGTGAAACCGATGTAAAAACCGTAAAATTCATGGTTTTTGGAATTTATCTAGGTAAATACAGAAAATTTCAGAAAATTTTCTAGACAAAAGTTGTAGATCCAATTAAAATACGTATTTTTGATTCTAAACACGTTCCCTCTAGGACTGACAGTTTCTGAGAAAATCGCTATTTAAGTTTAGTAAGTGGGGGCCACTGTCACTGGGCACACAAATCATGTCAGTCAAACCCCCACCCCTTTTCAATGTGTCGTGAGAGGCGGAAAGGTACCCCTGCCACTGGGCACAGAAATAATGCTTATTCGCTGAGATGAACATAAAATTTTTGATTAAATAGTTAAATTTAAAAAAATTAGTTTAAAAATTAGTTTAAAATACCAATAATCAATGAGAAAAAAAATTTTTCGAACAGTTAAATTTTACTAAAAAGGCCCATTTTTATCAAAATATTCGAATTTTCTATTAAATAGTTCAATTTTCAACTTATATAAGAAAATTTTTTAATCAAAAATGGAATAGTTAAATTTTGAAATAAATAGTTTAATTTTTAATAAAATAGCCTAATTCTCGACCAAAGTAGTTGAACTTATTACAAAAAATATGAACTTCCAAAAAAAATTAATCAAGTACCAAATAGTTGAATTTAATATCAAAATTATGAATATTCAACAACAGAGATAAATTTTCAAATGAAAAGATAAATTTTTATCCGAAAATATTGTTTTCTATAAAAAAGACGAATTTTCGACTTTTTAAACAAATAGTTTTATTTTCAAGTATAAAATAACATTTTAAAATTGTTGAATTTCAGCAAAAGAGATCAAATTTTTGAACCAAAAACAGATAAAGTTTAAACTAAAACTCGAAAAATTACATTTTAAATTTGAAATAGTAATGAAAAAGGTAATATTAATTTTTAACATAAAAAAACTGACTTTCAACCAAATAGTTGAATTTTCAAATTTCAACGAGAGATTAATTATCAAAGATAATTAAAAAAGAAACTCGGGGCAACTGCCACTGGGCACACAAATCATGTCAGTCAAACCCCTACCCCTTTTAAACGTTTCGTGAGAGGCGAAAAGGTACATCTGCCACTGGGCACATAAATACTGCTTATTCGCTGAGATAAATGTGAACATTTTTATGAAATAGTTGAATTTTAAAATTTTACTTTAAAAATTAGTTTAAAATACTAATGATCAACAAGAATAAAGAATTTTTGAACAGTTGAATTTTACTTAAAAGACCAATTTTTAACAAAATAGTCGAATTTTCTATCAAATAATTCAATTTTCAACTTATATAGGACATTTTTTAATAAAAAATGAAATAGTTAAAGTTTTAAATAAATTCATTCTCGACAAAAGTAGTTGAATTTTTTACAAAGAATATTAATTTCCAAAAAAAAAATTAATCAACTACCAAATTGTTAAATTTAATACCAAAAATATTCCACTAAAAAGATAACTTTATCCAAAAAGATTGTTTTCTATAAAAAAAACGAATTTTCAAATTTTTAAACAAACAGGTTTATTTTCAACTGTAAAACATATATTTTGAATTTTTTGATTTCAGCGAAAGAGATCAAATTTTTGAACCAAAAACAGATTAATTTTAAACCAAAACTGGAAAAATTAAATTGTTAATTAGAAACAGTAATTAAAAAGGTAATATTAATTTTTAACAGAAAAAAACTGACTTTTAACCAAATATTTGAATTTTCAAATTTCAACGAGAGATTAATTATCAAAGATAATTAAAAAATAAACTCGGGGCAACTGCCACTGGGCACACAAATCATGTCAGTTAAACCCCTACCCCTTTTAAAAGTTTCGTGAGAGGCGAAAAGGTACAACTGCCACTGGGCACAGAAATAATGCGTATTCGTTGAGATAAAGCAATTTTTTTAATGAAATAGTTGGATTATAAAAATTTGTTTAAAATACTAATGATCAACAAGAAAAAAAATTTTTAAACAGTTGAATTTTCTAACAAATAGTTTAATTTTCAACTTACATAGGAATAGCCGTATTTTTAGGTAAAGAAATTATTTAAGCAAAAAAGACTTTCGAACACAATAGTAAAATTTTTAAATAAATAGTTTAATTTTTTATAAGATAACTGAATTTTCGACCAAAGTAGTTGAATTTTTTACAAAAAAATATGAATTTCAAAATAAATAATTAATCAATCACCAAACAGTTGAATTTAATACCAAAATTTTGAATATTCAACAACAAGTCAGATGAATATTTAACTGAAAAGAGGAATTTTTATCCGAAAATATTGTTTTCGAAAGAAAAAGAATTTTTAACTTTTCAAACAAATAGTTTTATTTTCAAATATAAAATATATATTATGAATTTTTTAATTTCAGCGAAAGAGATCAAATTTTTGAACCAAAAACAAATAATTTTTAAAGAAAAATTGGAATAATTAAATTTTTAATTAGAAACAGAAATTAAAAAGGTAATATTAATTTTTAAGAGAAAAAAATGACTCTCATCCAAATAGTTGAATTTTTATATTTCAACGAGAGATTAATTATTAAAGAGAATGATCTATTTTCAATTTAAAAAATCAACTTTTAACAAATTAGTTTAAATTCAACTAAAGAATTGAATTTTTAACAAAGAAGATTATTTTTCTACTAAAAAAGACGAATTTTTAACTAAAAAAGATAAATTTTTAGGTAGAAAAAATTTTTTTAACATTTAATTCAAATAATTTTAGGTAAAAATTCATCCTTTTTGGCCAATAACGCAACTGCTTGGATGAAAATTTTGTCTTTTTTTTAGGTGAATTTAACTGGTTTTTCTTTCAAATGAAAATCTTTTTTTGTTTAAATATTTAATATTACATGTTTTGTGGATAAGTTCTCAGTTTAAGAAAAAAAATCAAAATTTTGGTTTAAATTTGGACAACTTTGTCAATTAAATTTTTTGTTAAAAATTTTTCGGGTTGAAAATTCAAAAATTTGTCCATTTGGGTAGAAAATTAATTTCTTCTCTCGAAAATTCTACATTTTTGTCGAGGATTCAACTATTTTCTTAAAAGTTCCTCGTTGCTAGTTAAATTTAACTGTTTTAAAATTAATTTTTCTGTTAAAATTAGTTGTTCAAATTATAAATAAAAAGATTTTATTTTTGATAAAAATTGACCTTTTTGTTTAGTACTTTCGGATTAAATATCCATATGTCAAATTGTAGAAAAGTAATATTTCTTAATTGAAAATTTTTCTCTGGGTTAAAAGTACAGAGCTGCCCCGATATGTGAAATTTTACCTCTGCCACTGGGCACATAAATAATGTTGGTGAAGTCCCTACCCCTGTATATCGTTTCGTTGGCAGTGGAAAGGCACCTCTGCCACTGGGCACACACAAGAACGCCTAAATACGTGCGATTGATTTAATAATTCCAAGAACTGCTGGCCCATCATACAGTTACAGTTGTGTGGCAGCCATGTGGCAGTGTGTGGCAGCGTCAACAGTGGCTCGCCATCATTATACAATAGATTGTTTAAGTTTCCAAGTACTGATTTAATAGCAATACAATTGCGAGGCAACCCCCGAAACTGCTCTTATATTGGCGTCTCGTGAGGGGAAACACCTCTGCCACTGGGCACAAAATAATGTTGGTAAAATCCCTACCCGTGTTCAGCGTCTCGTGGGAAGCGGAAAGGCCCCCGTCTGACTGGTCATAAAAATAATTAGGGTCACACCCTTTAGAGTGTCACGTAATATGTGAACGCTCCCATACATCTAATGGCACTTGCAATTTCGAATGCATAATCGGTCCCGAGTAAATTACTCAGTGCAGAATTATTTATCACCACTGGTGCGGAAATCGAATCTCGCGAACATAAACCATCTAATTTATAGGCTCATCTTTCACCAACAATTGCCACTCTCTTCGTTCCGCTAACGGTACACCCCTTATATCGGCTATCCATTTGAACTTTGTTCAACTCTCCAGACGGGATATCTAGTAAAAAAGGATAAAAATAGAATTTAAGAAAATCAGAGCAAACTTTGTAGCGGATAGTCGCTAAGTGAAAACCCAAGTTAAAATCCTGTTCCTATTTCGATTTCGTGTAGCCCCTTTAGCTTTCCTGCTGGCACTGGGCACATGTATGTTCCCACATACAGAAAAAGAAATGCAGAACAAGATAAAATGTTTTTTTATGTACTTAATCAATTTTTTTTGTTGAATCAACTAAATAGTCCATATAATAAAAGATTTTGTTAAAATAAGACAAACGTTTCAGTTGGATAAACTAAGCATTTTGCTTTTAATATAGCAACCATATTCTATATGGTTGAACAAACAAAAATTTTGTTGATTCAACTAAATCATTTTCTCAGTTCACAGAGGTGTCAACTTTTGGGATCGAGTGCTTCAGGAAGTCGAAAAAAAAATTAGTCCATAAATATTTTTCATATTATATAATCCTATTTTTAGCTCACAAACTTGTTTCGGTGCTCACTCCCATTCAATCGAAATTTACGACCAACTACGTAATTTATTGGATGCAAGATATAGCCACTCGATCGTTAAATTGACGAACGACTTTTTTCTGAATTATGCAAAAAGATCACTTTTATTGTACTAGTAAGAGATCATTCACAAATTACGTAAAACGATTTTGGTGAAGGTGGGGGTGATAAAATCTTATTATTTCTTATGAAGTGGGGGTAGATCTTATGTCCGAATAGTTTTTAATAAAATAATTATAAAATATAATGATATTATAAATTTGAGGAACTTCAAAAGAAAATCGATCTGTACGAGTAAAAATATTTCATTTTTAATAAAACTGATATATTTTTAACCAAGCAGTTGATTTCTCAAACAAAAAGATAAAGTTTTCACAAAATTTTTTGAATAAAAAGGAAAGATTTAAATTTTTGTGAAAAGAATTTTCAACCAAGAAAAACAAACTTTTAACAAAACGAACAATTTTTCACGAAAAAGGTGAAATTTTCAACAAAATAAATAAATGTACAAAAAAATTTGACACTTTAATAAAATAAATAAATGTTTCAACTAAAACTGAAAAAAATTAAATTTTCATTAAAAACGATTTATTTTAATTTTCAATAAAAAAGATTTATTTTAATTTTCATTAAAAAAGATTTATTTTAATTTTGAACTAAAAACAAAATGAATTTTCAACAAAATGTTTAAATTTTAAAGCAAAGAAGTGAATTTTCATCAAAAAATGTGAATTTTCAATCACGAAGAATCATTTTTTTATCATGAAAGACTAATTATTAATAAAATACATGAATTTTCACTAAACAGTTCAGTTTTCCACCGAATGAATAAATTTTTAACCGAATAGCTGATTTTTTAAAGAAAAATATAAAATTTTCAACGAAGAAAATTAATTCTCAACCAAAAAAATGCATAAATTTTAAACTATAAAGATCAATTCTGGAACAAAAATGGAATAGTTATATTTCTATAAAGAAAAAAAAATTAACGAAAAGATCTAGAAATTTTAAAGCAAAAAAAATTGTTTAAACAAAAAAAAATGGTTAACGAAATGCATGAATTTTAAACTAAAAAAAGTCAATTTTAAAACAAGAATAAAATATTTAAATTTTCAACGAAATAAATTAATTTTTAACTAAAACTGAATATTTGATCAAAGAATGAATTTTGAATGGCAAAAAAAAAAATTTTAAACAAAATGGTTAAATTTTGAAACAAAAAATTAATTTTTGACCAAATAGTTGATGTTTTGAACAAACAAACGAATTTTCGACAACGAAGATTAATTCTTTACCAAAAGAGACAAATTCTTAACAAAATGCATGAATTTTAAACTAAAAAAATCAATTTTAAAATAAGAATAAAACAGTTAAATTTTTATTAAGAAAAAAATTTTAACAAAAAAAAAACAATTTGAGCTACAGCCAAGCGAATCTTAATAAAATAGTTAAATTTTCAACGAAAGAAATTAACAGAAGTGAATTTTTAACTAAAAATGTGAATTTTCAATCACGAAGATTAATTTTTTAACATAAGCGACTAATTAATTACAAAATAAATGATATTTCAACCAAAAAATTAAGTTTTCAATCGAAAAAAATTAATTTTTTAACAAATGATTCATTTTTTTTCAAAAAAATAAATGTTCAGCCAAGAAGAATAATTCTTTACCAAAGAAGACAAATTCTTAACAAAATGCACAAATTTTAAACTAAAAAAAAACATTTTAAACCAAAAATGGAATAATTAAATTTGTGGTAAAAAAAATTTAAACGAAAAAAGGAACAATTTTTAACTAAAGCAAAACCTAGAATAATTTTCTACCATTAAAGAATAAAATAAAAAAAATGAAATTAAATAAATAAATTTTCAACCAAAAAGTTAAGTTTTTAATCGAAAATGGAATGGATAATGTAAAAAATCAATTTTAAACTAAAACTGAATTTCGATCAAAAAATTAATTTTGAATGGCAAAAAAAAAAGAATTTAAAGCAAAATGGTTAAATTTTCAAACAAAAAATTAATTTTTGACCTAATAGTTGATTTTTGAACGAACAATCGGATTTTCGACAACGAAGATTAATTCTTTACCAAAAAGACAAATTATTAACAAAATGCATGAATTTTAAACTAAAAAAAAATTTTACAACAAGAATAAAATAATTAAATTTTGATTAAAAAAGAAATTATAACAACAAAATAGCAACAATTTCAACTAAAGCAAAACGTATCTTTAGAAGACAGTTAAATTTTAAGCGAAAAAAAACTATTTTAAACTAAAACTGAATATTCGATCAAAAAATTAATTTTGAATGGCAAAAAAAAGAATTTAAAACAAAGTGGTTAAATTTTCAAAGAAAAAAATCATTTTTGACCAAATAGTTGTTTTTTTGAACAAACAGATGAATTTTTGACAACAAAGATTGATTCTTTACTAAAAAAGACAAATTCTTAACAAAATGCATGAATTTTAAACTAAAAAAGATCAATGTTAGGACAAGAATAAAATAGTTAAATTTTCATAATGAACAAAATTTTAACAAAAAAAAGCAACAATTTGAACTAAATCTAAGTGAATCCTAATAAAATAGTTAAATTTTTAACGAAATAAATTTAAAAAAGTGCATTTTTAACCAAAAATGTGAATTTTTAATCACAAAGAATTATTTTTTAATCACAAAAGACTGATTATTATTAAAATACATAAACTTTTACTAAATAGTTCAGTTTTCCACCGAAAGAATAAATTTTTAACCAAATAGCTGATTTTTTAAAGAAAAATATGAATTTTCAACGAAGAAAATTAATTCTCAACCAAAAAAATGCATAAATTTTGAACTAAAAAGATCCATTCTTTAACAAAAATGAAGTAGTTATATTTCTATAAAGAAATAAAAATTAAAGAAAAGAACTAGAAATTTTGACCAAATAGTTGATTTTTTGAAGAAACAGAGGAATTTTCGACTACGAAGATAAATTCTTTACCAAAAAAGTCAAATTCTTAACAAAATGCATCAATTTTAAACTAAAAAAGATCAATTTTAAAACAAGAATAAAATAGTTAAATTTTTATTAAGAAAGAAATTTCAACAAAAAAACGAATCTTTAAAAGACAGTTGAATTTTCAATGGAAGAAATTAATTTTTAAGTACAGTTATAAATATTGGACAAAAAAAGTAATTTTGAACAAAAAACACGAATGTTCAATAAAAGGTTTAAATTTTCAACCAAAGAAGTGAATTTTTAACCAAAAATGTGAATTTTCATTCAGGAAGATTAATTTTTTAACATAAGAGATTGATTAATCACAAAATAAATTATATTTCAACCAAAGAGTTAAGTTTGCAATCAAATAAAATAATTTTTTGAACATATTATTCATTTTTTTTAAACAGAGAAATGAATATTCAACCAAGAAAAATAATTCTCTACCAAAGAAGACAATTTCTTAACAAAATTCACGGATTTCAAACTGAAACTATCAATTTTTACCCAAAAATGAAATAATTTAATTTGTAATAAAAAAATGTTCAAACGAAAAAAGGAACCGTTTTTAACTAACGAAAAATAAGGAATAATTTTCTAGCATAAACGAATAACATAAAAATAATGAAATAAAATAAATAAATTTTCAACCAAAAAGTTAAGTTTTCAAAAAAACAAAAATTTAATGTTAGATTTTTAGTTAAAAAAGTTAATTAACGAAGATTAATTCTTTACAAAAAAAGACAAGTTCTTCACAAAATGAATAAATTTTAAACTAAAATAGATCAATTTTAAAACAAGAATAAAATAGTTAAATTTTCTATCAAGAAAAACATTTTAACAAAAAAAAAAAAACAATTTGAGCTAAAGCTAAGCGAATCTTAATTAAATAGATAAATTTTTAACGAAAAAAAATTATTTTTTATGTACAATTATAAATATTTGACGAAAAAAATCATTTTTAACAAAAAAACGAATGTTTAAGGAAAGGGTTAAATTTTCAACCAAGGAAGTGAATTTTTAATCACTAAGATTAATTTTTTAACATAAAAAACTGCTTAACTACAAAATAAATGGATTTTAAACTAAAAACATCAATTTTCAAACAAAAATGGAATAATTAAATTTGCGGTAAAAAAAAAATGTTCAAACGAAAAAAGGAACAATTTTTAACTAAACCAAAACGAAGAATAATTTTTTACCGTAAAAGACTAATTATTAACAAAATAAACGAATTTTTAACCAAAAAGTTAAGTTTTCAAAAAAACCAAAATTTAAAGTTAGATTTTTAGTTAAAAAAGTTAATTTCCACAAAATAAGTTAAATTTTATACCAACTAGATGCATTTTTAATTAAAATAGTAAAATTGTCAACCCAAGAAGTGAATTTTTGACTAAAATTATCAATCTACAATGAATAAAGGTACTTTTAAATAAAGATTTTTCAACAGAATACACGAATTTTTTATCAAATAGTTGAATTTTCAACTTATAAAGAAACAATTTTTATACAAAAATAGATCAGCTATATCTTCAGACAAAGAAAAGTGATCTAGAAAAATTAATTTTGAACAGAAGATTAAAAATGTTAAATAAACAGTTTAATTTTTTACCAAATAATTTAATTTTCTAAAATTATTTTTTAGTGAAGAAAGAAAAAAAATTTCAAACAAATCGTTAAATCTGCCATGAAAATAGTTGGATCTTTAGGAAAATAATATTCTACATGTAAAAATGAATTTTTAACAAAACTGTTTAATCCCTATCCAAAACAGATTAATTTCAACTAAACAGTTTTATTTTTAAACAAAAAGGACGAATTTTCAACCAAGAGATTAATTTTCTATCAAAAAGCTTCGAAAAAATATATTAATTGTCAAATAGAAAAGATACGTTTTTAATTCAAAATAAAAATTTTCAACGAAAAATAGAAAAGTTACAATTTCAGAGAAGAATTCTGAATTCTGAACCAAAAAGAAAAAAACAATTTTGATTAAAATGGTCAAATTTTCTACTGAAATGTTGAATCATAAAAAAATGAATTGTCAGGAAAAGAACTTAACATTCAACCAAAGATTTGAATTTTAAAATAAAAAAATTAATTTATAACAAATTATTTCAACTAAATTGTTGAAATCAACGAGAAAAAGAGAATTAATTTTCTACAAAAGTATATGAATTATCAAAAAAAATGGTTCAACTTTAATCTAAAAAATGTTAATTTTGAACTCAAAATTTAATAGTTAGATATTCAGTTAAAAAAGTTAATTTTCATTCAGAATGAAACGCATTTTCAATAAAATAGAATAATTTTCAACCAAATAAAACAATTTTTAATAAAAAAATGAATTTTAGACAATGTAATTTAAATTATAACTACATTGTTGTATTCAACGAAGAAAAGATTTATTTTCAACATAATAGTTTAATTTTCAACACAAAAAATTTTTAAGTTGAAAAAGAAAAAAGATTTTAACCAAATCATTGCACTTTCTACCATTTTAATGGAATTTCCAGCAAAGCAACTGCATTTTCAACAAGAATTTTCGGTCTTTGAAAAATTTCTAAACTTTTCAACAAAATAATTTCATTTTCAATCAAGTAAAACTTTTGACCAAGAATAGTTTGATTTTATTAGTGGGTTCGATTAATTCATATATAAAAAAAAACAACAACAACAACGAAAAAGTAGAAAAAGGGGAGAAAAATAAGAATTCTTTAAAAAGGGGGGAAAGAGTTTATGCACTACCCATAATCTGTAAGATTAGTAATTGATATCAATGTTCTCAAATGAAAAAAAGTCTGGATAAGTTAATTAAAATTATCCTCTTACGAGTGTAAAATATTCTCAACAGCTCATTATTCATTGCTCAATTGACAGTTACATAAAACTCCATTTATGTTTGGCATTTAACTTTTAAGTATGTACGTGCGGTCTCACAGACCGCACCATGCTTCTGATATTTGACTCCCTCCATCCCCTAGCCTTCTTTGAGACTGCTTTATTAAGAGGCTTCCACGAGGCCCGATTTTGACCAATTTTTACCCCCCCCCCAATTCAGTATTGACTTATGGCCGTGCGGTCTAAGAGGCCGCACGGCCATCAGGGGCCGTACTTCAATTACGTAACGGATTCTATGGCCTCTCTGAGATCCCCCCACCCCCGTAACGGACAATAACAAATAACTTCTACCCCCTCACCCCACTAATATACGTATTATCCAGTATCCAGAAATAATAAAATATGAGAAGTGAAACTAATGGAAATTATTTGTATATAAGGTAGTTGTCATGCCAAAATAATATCTGAAAATATTGATATCTGAAAAAATATAGTTTTTCTGTGATTTTAAGAATCAAAATATTATGACTGGTGTCGTTTAAAAAAAACATTATTTTTAATGAAAAATGTTTAAATTAGCAACAAAGAAAAACATTAATTTAAACCATTTTTTTGTAGTTAGATTTATTCTGAGCATTACTTCTTACCAAATTTTTAAAAATAATTGCATTTTAATAAATAAGGGCTTTTTTCCCGGAAAAACATTTTTCATAGCTCTACTGCTTCCACTTTTAAAAATAAATTTTCCTTTGGCTGAAATCGTCAGAACAATTTTTTTATTCAGAAAACATTTTTTAAACAAATAATTATATTTTCAGATTGTTTCGTTATTTTTAAAAAAGAAAACGATAGAATTGGAGAGAATGTTTGCCTAGAAAAAATACCGTGATTTATTAAAATGCAATTATTTTTCAAAAATTGGATTTATTGAATTTTCAGGTGTAAAAGACGACTTTTTTACACAACGTTTAAATTTTCAACCCGAAAATATTAATTTTCAACCAAAAAGTTAGTTTAAATCAAATAATTGAATTATCAACTAAAAAATATGCGTTTTTAACTAATCAGATCAATTTTTAAATAAGAAAAGATAGTTTCGTAACCAGAAATTGAACAGTTATATTTTGAGATCAAAAAGAATCAAAAAAATTAATTTTCTACCATTTAAATTTTTTTGTCATTTAAAGCAAAAAATATACAACTCTTCTATAAAAGAGTTGAATTTTCAACCCGAAAATATGAATTTTCAAAAAAAATTTAATTTACAAATCAGGAGATGAATTTTCAACTAAAATGATGAGTCTTAAATCAAAGTACAGAAGCGGCGGTCAGAAAAAATTCAATTGAAAAAAACATGGTTTTTTAAAGGACATCAGTTATAATATTTTAATTTTTAAAATCATATAAAAACTATTTTTTTTTGACATATGACTTGGCAAAAACTGAATGAAGCAATATTTCAGATACAAAGTTTAAAAAATTCAATAATATTTGTTTATTTATTACAAACAAAGAAAAATGACTTTTCTACCGTTATAACATATTTTTTTAACAAAATACTTGAATTTTCAACAAAATAATTAAATTTTTCATAGTAAAATTGGATTTTTAAACTAGAGAGATGAATTCTCATTTAAAAACGTGTAATAATTGATATTTCAAATCAAAAATAAGTAAAAATTTTTCAGTCATGAAAAAAAAAATTTTCACCTAAATTGTTGAACCTTTAAGCCAAAATACGAATTTTTTGTACAGAAATTGAATTTTCAACCACACTATGAATTTTTTGCAAAAAAAATTTTTTACAATATAATTCAATTTTTTAATTCAAAAAGATCAGTTTTTTTCAACTAAAAATATGAATCTTCAACTAAAAAATCATTTCTTTACAAAAGATTGATTTTCAACATAATAGTTTAATTTTCAACAGAAAAACATTTTAAAGTTGAAAAAGAAAAAAGATTTTAACCAAATCATTGGATTTTCTATCATATTAGTGGAATTTCGAACAAAGCAATTGAATTTTCAACAAGCATTTTTGGTCTTTAAAAAATTTGTAAAATTTTCAACAAAATAATTTCATTTTCAACAATCAACTAGTACTTTTGTCTAAGAATAGTTGGATTTTTTTAGTGGGTTCAATTAATTCAATTCAAATTTAAGCAAAATAAAAATAAAAATAAGAAAAAAAAAACAAAAAAAAAAAACGAAAAAATAGAAAAAGGGGAAGTTTCTTAAAAATAAGCAAAAAGGATAATT
>JAAAKG020138922.1:0-12503 GCA_010014905.2 Druon quercuslanigerum
TTATCAATATTTTAATAATATTGATATAGACCAGTAGACAAACAAAATTAACATCTAAAATTAATAATTAAATAATACTACACCTATCTTACCTATTTGCTAAAATTTTTTTTACGAAGTTACGTGTGTTTGAATTTTAAACTTTGAAAATATGGATTATCACGAAATTGTCACAATGTTTGTTAATTCTGTGATGTTTTTTATTTTAATTGAATCTGATAAAATTCCTCGTCCTCTTTCGAACTCCGTTAGAAAATTAAAAACAGCTTTTGAATGTAACAAAATGGCGGCGGATTTTCTGGAAATATTCAAAATCAATTTACTTAAAAATCCCATCGTTTTTTTTCTCTTGATTTTATTTCTAGATTCGGCTGTATTTAGAGAATTTATTCTTTGGTAGCCTGCCCTATGTCCAAACGCTGGAGACAAGGGAACATTTTTTTCTGAAAGACGAAAATTCACATTTTTTTCCAAATCGACACAAGATATGAAAAAGTCAAATAAACAAAACTGTTTCTTGAGGAGATTTTTGCGCAAGTATGTATAAAATCCTTGAAGAATTTTTTCTCAGCAATACAATTTTATGTTATGATGAAAAACCAAAGGAGACTTAACAGTGACTAATATGAAAAAGGAATTGAATGTTCTTTTTTGAATTTTTATGACACCATAAAATTTTATTGTTGAAATAAAATAAATTTTAAAGGCTTTTTATAAATATTTTTGCAAAAATCTCAAATATAGAAAATAAGAAATGTGAATTTTCGTTTTTCATACAAGAAAAATGATCTCTTCTCACCAAGGTGAATTTCCAAAGCCGACATGAATGGATCGTGCACTTAATGCGTCACACGTTTTTCCTTGCTTTAAATAAAGACGAGGATAAAATTGCCTTGAAACCAAAAGGGTCCTAACTGTATCCAAATCAGAAAGAAAAAGTCATTTTTTCTCGAAGAATCGGTAAGATGCGTGTCGATTTATTCCCTTTAAAAAACAACATATTTAAGTGGCAAATAATTCTGTGACTTGGGCATAGATTGCCTGCGAGATTTGAAATTAATTCTCTGTCAAGAGAATTCATCTACAATTTGGGAATATCCCACAAACAAGATTGAATGTAGTCAGGAAATTCCGAATCATAATATAATCCATTATCCATTGCTATAAATATATTTTTAAAACGTATTGCTGACATAAAGTGAGTTTCGTACTGTTTAAAAATTGAATGAATAATACTGTGTAAATGGCCCTTTTAATGCAAACTAGAAAAACTTTTCGTTCGACAAGAACTTGGCCTGACGCCGCTAAGCCTCGGCTACATCACTGCCCAAAATTCAATTAAAAAACAATTAAACTCATGATTCGTTCTAATCTGCAGGATTTGCTAATTTATATTTTAAGTTCTTTTAATTGAGTCCAAATAATTTTACCTGAATTTCTTAAAACAAGTCTTTTTATTTAAATTTTTGTCCAAATAATTATTTTTAATATTAGCATTTTTAGAAATCCATTGATTTTTTAAATTTATGTTCCTTTTTGGAAAATGTCATAATCTAAATAGATTGGTTCAGAATCAACCATACTATAAGAATGGTTTTTAATATTTTCAAATTTTGAAATTTTATACACTAATACATTTCTGGGCCCTAATATTGAAAGTTATTAAATTTTTTGTAACGAAAAATCTGAAAATTATATTTTTTCTCGTTTTTCTCGAAAACTATTAACTTTAGAAAAAAAGTGTAAACATAAAAAATGTATCGACGAGCTCTACATCATTTATGTAAAAAAATTTTATTTGAGATAAATATTTTTCGAGATTAAAAAATGTTTTGTAACCATCATTGTTCATTACTTAATTTATATTGGTCTGCGCCAAAAATCCTTTTCGGACTTTCAACAAAGGTGCAAAATTAAATTTGAGACTAAATATGAAATCAATATTCTTAGGTGATATTTTCGGAAGTATATTCGAAATTTCCTTATATAATGGATACTGTGAATAAATTTGGAAAAAGTGACACTGGCATGGCTAGTCACTGTAGCAAAATTTTAATTAGAACAGACATTTTTCCCACTACAGCAGCAAAACGATAGTCGGAATTTCGGAGTTATCAGTATAGCAACGTAATGTTGAGTAAAAAATAAACTAGAAAATACTGGACAAAGAATACATAGTGCATGTACTCATATATGATTAATATTCAAGACAGTTTTTTTGCTTTTAATGCAAAAGTAAGTTGAATGGCATGATAAAACTAAAATAAAGCTGACGAAAGATGTTTATTGTCAGTATAAAACGCTAATGTGGAATCTCAAGCAAATATAATTGAAAAAATTTCTAAAATATTCGAAAAGCTTTTTCTCTTTAAGAGTACGTCTTTAATGATAATCTAATAATTATTGTGTAATTTAAAAAATTACAACTGATGAAATTGTAAGTAATGCAGTGTTTTTGAAAAATAAAAAGAGCTGATGCTTTAAACAGGACTGTAAATTTATACAAATTACATACATCTGCGTGAGTATGTATAAAAAATGTTGAAGTATGTAAAATTTAACATAAATAAAAAAAATCCTTCGGAACAGGCACCGACCGAATTTTAAATTATATTTCATGAAAATAAATTTGTTGAAAAATTAAAAAAATATATTAAAAAATCGCAGTTATATAGGTTATGTTTTTTGAGTTTTTAACAAATTAAATTGCAGATTATTCATTGAGTTTTTATGAATTATCAGGTATATAAAATTACTAAAGAAAAGTGTTAAATAATATATAGTATAACAGTACCTGAAAAGTTTTTCCAGAGTTGGTGGAACAGCCATAATAAAACGATGCGTTGATTCAAAGTATTCAAAGTACAAAGCCTGATAAACACAAAAGAATAAATTTTTTTCGGAAAACGTGACAAGAATGCAAGAACAAAGATAAAAACTAAAAAATCGGAGCAAACCGTTTGGCTTCTGCCGGTTAATATTCACTACTGGCCGTTATTGCACTGATTGCACAAGTAATATAAAAATCACTTCTTGAACTTCTTCAGTAGTTTCCAATGCCTAAATTTTTCTGCCGAGAGAAAGCTAGAACGAATTTCAGTAAATGCACTATAATTCGCTCCTTTTGTACAAACGAGTCAGAGTCAGCTGATATAAATTGATATAAATTGATATAAATCGCTGTGAGAGCATAAAAAATGATTAAGCCAGGAGTGTAATAACCGATTTTAGTACCCGCATCCATAGACAGACAGTAAAGCGAGGAACATTTGTTTGTACTAAAAAACTAAAAGTTGAAAATGATTTTCAGAGAATTTAATAAATATGAAAGAAATATATTTGGAAAGATTTCTAATCTTTTGGATTTAAATCTTCTTCCCAGATGAAATTTGAAAAATGAATACCCGATGCGCATGCGCGTCGAGTTTTTAAATTTTGGCGGTTATAACTTAACCGTTATGTACATGTATATATAGCGTCTACTGACTGCTACTCTACTGACGCAACGTGGAAACAAATCGCGTGCCTTTCGAGTTGTTTCGAGTGTTTCTGCCGCGTGTCTTGGAATACGTGGACAAAATATATATTCTGTGCAAAAAGACGAGATAAAAAGTGTCAAAGGTTGTTTAGCAAATTATTTTAAACGATACAACCGTTCAAAATCAAGGAATATTTGTCACAAAAGAGGTTAGTCATCTTTCTGTCAAATAGTCTTTCTTTCCCCTGTCATATTTATACAGAAATCTGCTTTATATTCACAAATAATCTTTTTGCAATTTAGAAAAACCAAATATTGTTAAAAATGTTGCACATTATTTAGTCTTGTATTCAGTTTCGGATTTTTTGTTCTTGAAAAAGTCACTTCAATAAAATGGTTATTTTTCTTTTACGAATATTTACGATATTCGTACGTACGTTTTGTGTCATATATTTGTTATTTATCAATGAAAATTGACATAGAGGTTAAAAAGCGTGTATCTTTGTGTACCTAAAGACGGCGGTTTATTGAATTTGACTATTTCCCTACAATGAGTATAGCAAATGAAAATATTGGCAAGATTGCCGTGCAATATTGCAATAATGTTTGGTGCAACGTAGGAATTCCTCACTCCAACAATATTGCTGATCAGTATTGCAATATTTTCTTCAAAAATGCGCATTTTTTTTGGAATGTGCACAAACATTTTATGTTTTTCTTGTAGAAAAAAATGACGAAAATGAATGTGAAGGACAAACTACAGGACGACACATTAGATCTCAGTTTATGTGATCTAGAGGAAGTGCCAGTTCGAGAAATTGTAAGTCATTTTTTAGCTTTTAATTATTTTTATCGCAAAATCAAAAATTTAAATTTCTTGTAATTCTTTAAAAAGATTCAATTTTTGAACTGCAATCTTGAAGATGTGGTTTAATGCATCTATGAATAGTAATTTCAGGTCACTTATCCTTCAATAAATTAACCCATGGCGTTAACCACGATTGAATTGAACTGTTATACGTATTTTAATTTTATACTAATTTAAAGGGTTTCCAAAGGATTTAAAGTATTTCAGGGTATGTTTAAAAATTCCAAGGCATATTCAAGAAATTAAAAAAATTTCAAGGGATTTTAAAATATTAAAAAAGGATAAAAATATGTTATGGCACTTCAAAAAATTCCAAGGCATTTTCAAGAGATCTAAAGTTTTTCAAGGGATTTCATGGATTTTTATGTATTTAAGTTTTTTTTTTATTCCAATTAATTTTTAAGAGCTTGAAAAATTTGCAAGAGATTTCAAAAGATTTCAAAGGATTTGAAATATTTTAGGGTATTTTTTAAAATTCCAAGGAATTTTCAAGAGCTTTAAAAATAGTTCAAGTGATCTGAAAAGATTTTAAAGGATTGGAAGTATTTTAGGGCATTTAAAGAAATTCCAAGGCCTTTTCAAGAGATTTAATATTACTCAAGGGATTTCCAAGCTTTTTTCAGTTCAGCTTTTTTAAATTCCAGTGACTTTTTAAGAGCTTGAAAAGGTTACAAGAGATTTTATCGGATTTGAAATGTTTTAGGTTATTTTGCAAAATTCCAATGAATTTTCAAGAGCCTTCAAAAATTCCAAGGGATTTCAAAAGATTTGAAATATTTTAGGGCATTTAAAAAAATTTCAAGGCATTTTCAAGAAATCTAAAATTTTTCGAAGGATTTCATGGATTTTTATGATTTTAAGTTGTTTTTTTTTAATTCCAATTAATTTTTAAGAGTTTAAAAAAGTTGCAAGAGGTTTTGAAATATTTTAGGGCATTAAAACAATTCCAAGGCATTTTTAAGAGATTAAAAATTTTTTAAGGGATTTCCAATTAGGTTAATAATTCAAGTTTCTTTAATAAATTCAAAGAATTTTCAAAAGCTTAAAATAATTGCAAGGGTTTTCGAAATATACCAACGGATTTTAAATATTTTAGGGTATTGCAGAAGATTTAAATGATTTGATGGGGGTTTCAAGGATTTTAACAGTTTTAAGGGATTTAGAAAATTGCTTAGAGTTTCTTAAGATATGGGACGGTTTTATAGTACATTATAAGATTTTAAGATATTTTAAGAAATTCCAGGGGATTTAGTAAGATCTCCGAACCATTGAATTTCACGGGATTGTATTTAATGGATTTCAAAGGATTTATTTGAAATTCACCTTGAATTTTTATTAATTTATCCTTAATTCTTTTACATTCTTTTTTAAAAACCTCTTGAATTTTTTAAATTCTCAATTGTACTCAATTCAATGGACTTTTAAACATTTTCTTGAGTTTAAAAAAATCAATCTCTAATTCTTTTAAACTGACCTTAAATTCTTAGACATTTCATTAATCCTTTTGTACTCTTTTGAATTTTTTATACTCATTTCAAACGTTCTGAATCTAATTCATTTTTCATATTTTTTAATTTCTTTAAATTCACTTGCATTATTTTTTATCCAAAACGAACATTTTTCACGTTATTAAAGCACTTCTCATTTTTATCAAGTAAATTAGGCTGTTACAGCCCTGACAATAATTAAATAAAAATGTCTACATGTAATCTCGAATTTGTTGATTCCAGTTATAAAAGTTTCTATATTAAAAATATTACAAGCTTAGGATTGTGGTCTTCAATATTATTTAGTTATTATTATTATTATAATATTATTATTAGTGGCCAGGGAACACGAAAAATTAGAGAAAAGTCAGGGAAGTTTTAAAATAAAGTTTTGTCGTCTCCTTAAATTAATATTTATTTTCACTTTTTTCAGGCCGTGCTAAAAAGAGCAAGGAATTTGGATTTGTCAAATAATGCCTTGGTTTCGTTACCCGTAAGTATAAAGTAAAACAGTTTTTATTCATTAATATAGTATAAATCTAAAACATCTCAAGACTAAGGATGATTTTTTTGTAGAAAACGTTCGTGACCCTGACACAAATCATAAAATTGGACCTCAGTAAAAACATGTTGACAGAGATTCCAGAAAACTTTGGAGAAATGGTGCAATTGAGACACCTGGACTTATACAGCAATAAAGTATGCTTTTTTAGATAGATACATTAAATTCAATGGAGATTTGTATAATAAATATTAAATACAAATTTTTTACAGATAAGCAGATTGCCCCTAAGTCTCGGTAATTTGAAGAATCTAAAATGGCTCGACTTGAAAGAAAATCCTTTGGCTCCTGCAGTCGCCAGTGTCGCAGGTCCTTGCAGCAATGCAAGTGAATGTCAGGCTTGTGCTAAAAAAGTAGTTACCTACTTGGCAAACGTGCAACTTACAGTCGAAGAGGAAAAACAACGCAGAATAACTGCTGGTAATATTTCTCATAAAAAATCGCAACCTCTCTGCAAACATTTCCCACGATTTAAAAAATAAAAGTCTTAAAAACGTTTTCTTTCTTCAGAGACAGAAAAGACTGCCACTACCAAAAAGGAGGGAAAAAAGAAAAAGAAGACTGCAGAGAAGGCGAAGACAAAAGGAAATGCAGAAAAGGACATAGTCTCCGATCAAAAGGAAGAAACTGAACAAAATGACACGATCGTTTCAAAGCCAAGTGAATCAACTGGGAATAAGAAGTCAGAGAGAAAAAAAGGTGCAAATTTGTAATTATCTTCGGTATTTTTTATAATGATAGTCTTTATTAAATTAATTACAACTTGATTTTTCTGACAGGTGGCATGTGCAGTATTCTCTGCAAAGCACTTGTATTTCTCCTCATCTGGGCAGTTTTCTTCAGTCTAATGATAATTTTGGCCGTAGCGATTTTCCCGATTTATGACGAACAGCGTTCCGATGCAGCTTTCAGGTATTTGGAAACCGAGGCCGGTTTGCCCGTCAGGCATTATCGGCAAGTAGGGAAACACATGCTCGAGAAATTCGTCACTGACACGATTGTTTGGACCAATCACACACGGACACTCGTGGAAGGTTATTATAATCAGTATTTCATCCAGGACGCTGCTCAGACAAAAAATGTCACTTGAGGGAACAAAATTTGGAATTTTTTCAATCACATTCTATGCTAGAAATCTATTTTACAAATACGACTATATTGAAGTTTTACATGTTTCTGCTATTAGGCAGAAAAGTCATTAAGAGATTTTCTTTCTTTTGAAAGAGTGTACTTTGCCACTGAGTGGTAATAATTGTGGATTTTACCGACGTTGCATTTTTACACGAAACGGAGAAGGGAATTGAAAAAGAAAAGTTGGGTAGCGATATTCGATGATATTTTAACATTAAGAACCACTAATATATATGCAACTATTGGAGGAAAATAATAAAACACTGAACGAAAATTGTCGCTATTTACAATTTCATTGGCAAGAACCGTATTTTTTCTTGGGATATGATAGAATGTTTTAAACCAGAGATATATAAATCATAATTTAAAATTAGCTTTTATGTGTTTATTTTTTAATTCAGCCTTGAATGTTTTTTGTTTCAAATTGTAGATTTTTTAAATTGCAAAAGCTTTTTAAGTGAAAATTTCAAAATTTGAGAATTTTCACGATCTTTATAATATATCAATTCTATTTAAGAATTAGAATACAACATTTCAATTTTCAGCGCTTAAATTTTTGTTTAAATTTTCATACATTTTGAACGTTGGCAAATGAAAATGTTCCTACATTAAGCGTTTATATTTCAATTTTATTATAATTCATTTTAGCGGTTTCCAATTTCTACTTTTGCAAATACTGCAAATTTCACTATGTAAAATTTGTAAAGGTTTAAACAGAACATTTTTTTATTAATGACCGAATTAATTTCAAATCGGACAGGTAGTCCATGTTCAAATTCCAGGTTCATTTGTCACTTAAATATGTTGTTTTTCAAAGAAAATAAGTTGACACTTATCTCAAATGAAAAAGGCGAAATATATAAAAAAAATGGTTAATTTTTTGGTTAAAGAGTATTTGATACTGCTACATTTGAAATCGTGCAATTCTAAATCATTTAAATAAAAAAATATTTAATTGTAAGCTTCAAATGTTTGAATATTTTTCATTTATTTTGGAATCTTGAAAAATGTAATTCTTCGATTAAAAATTCTTGCATTTTGAATATTTCTACAACTAGTACAATTTTAAAAGTGTTCAATTTAACAACTTTTCATGCTTTAAAATTTAATAAAACTTAATCATTATTAAGGCTTTTAGTTTTTAAGTTTTCAAAGTCTTCTTAGCTGCTTTAAAAATTCCAATAATTTCTAATTGTGTAATTCTCAAGTTTTCAATTTACAAGGCTTAGTCCAAAATCATTTTTAAAATTCTTTAAATCGTTTTTAAATCATTAAGTCTGACTTGAAATTCAGATTTATGTATTCTTAATTTCAGAAACGTTTAATTATTATAGATCATTACATTGTTAATTCTTCACATTTAAACATGTTAAATTTTCATTTATTCAAATAACAAATTTGGAGATCATTTCGAATTACGTTTTGGAATCGCTTAGAATTTTTGACAGTAATGTGATTTTTACTAGACAATTTTTGTTTTTGTTATTATAATTGTAAATCATAGCCTTTCGGAATTGCATTACAATCTATTTTGTCATGAAAATGTGCTTGATATCTACTATATATTACGAAAATTAATATTAAATTACATTCTCGTATCTTAACAATGGCAGTAGTCAGTCTATCAATCAACTAAAAAAATTAATACAAAATAGTTGATTGAGTATTCATTCACAATACATTGGAAATATAATCGCACCTATTCTAATTTCAAAATACTTTAAACAATATTTGGTGGAAGATTAGACGATATAAACTGAAGAATATTTAAACCTTAGAGGACACTGCTGGAGGATTGTGACTTACAATTAGACAAAGGCAAAGGTTTCACAGAAGATATGCCAAATGTATTTTCAATTTTGTTAACCAATTTTTTAAACCTGTTAACTTGCACTTCCTGCTGGTCGTTTGAAGCAGAAGATGAGTCGTTACCCTCGTCAGGTTCGTTCACAGAACTTTTACTTCTTCCACTGCTGAATCGACTCCAGACTTTTTCAAAATTCGAGACAGTAGATTCCCTCGGTTTAGATTTAAATTTTGTGTAGAGAGCAATATCGTCGTAAAGAACTTCCTCGACTTGCAAAACTCGATCACTTCTCGGAGTCTGATAATGCTCAAATTCCATTTCAGGTTCTCCGTCAATTTTTAATTCAGAATTAAAACACTGTTCAGGAATTATGTCTAACTTCATGAGAGGAGTGTCCATTTCTGTAGATCCTGAACTTAAAGTTGTAGAATTAGTGGAATTATCGAAAAGTCTCTCATTTTCTTCAGTCATTTTTTCTTGGCAAGCTGCAATATCGTCGTATAATTGTTCGACTAAGCAAGTTGTGACTGCAGGAGGAATTGAGTAAATTGGTCGAGGGGCTGGTGGACATAAATATTCGGTTTCGACTTCAATTTCAGGTTTCTTTTCTTGAGATGAATTTACTACAGAAATATCGTCGTAAGTCGGTAAATTTTCTGTTTTTGGAGTTGTTGAAGTCGCACCTCGTTTCTTCTTGTCTTCTTTTTTGGCTTTGTAACTTCGATTTCTCATTTTGTCGAGGAAGGACTTTTTGGAAGCTTGTATTCTAGCTGAGCCTGAGAGTTTTTCTTCTTTGGGTTCCTGAATGGACTTTGCTTTCAGGTCGATTGCAATTGTCTGAAAATGATAAATTTCCCTTAAATATATTCTTCTGAAGGCTTTTTTTATAATAATGATGACACAATATTGTTTTGTCGTTAACATTTTGTCTAAAAAATGAGAAAATATTTAAAAATAGCTTGAAAAAAAAACCAACCTGTACATCATCATACGATTCAGCACCATCGACCACACATTCTCCCTTCTTGACTTTAGTCTCCTTCAAAAAAACTTCTTGGTTAACAGGTCGAACATCATCATAGGCTTCTTGAATATCTTCAATTTTAGATTCTTCTTCAATTTTCTGAGCACGAATTCCTTCAGCAACATCATCGACATCATCGTACGTTTCCAAAAAGCAATTTGTCTCTTCTTCCTTTTTCCTCTCTTTCTTTCTCTCTTCTTCTTTCTTCGCGACCATAATATTCTGATAACCAGTACCATCTCTAAAATCGTCAATCTTGTGATAAATATCATCCTCATCATAAGGTTCGTCTACTGGTTCAAAATTGGAAATTGCCTCTTCGTGAGGCAAGGAAGGAAGTCTTCGAGGAATTCTAGCTGGTAAAGGTGGAATTTCGCCATCATCAGTTTCATCATTGGTTGCTTTTTCTCTTATAAGAATTTCATTCTTTGTGTCTTTGTCTAAATCTGGAACGGGAGGAGGTTGTGGACTAAGCAAATTTTCATTGCTCTTTGATGACCTGAATCCTGTATTCTGGTATCTTTCATCTTTTAATGAGGGTTCAGAACTTTTTGAGTCTTTCTGCTCCACTTCCGTGGTTTCGGTGAATGAAGACTCACCAAGGCGTGTTTTATTATCATTCTCTTTGTTACTAATTTCACAGATCATTGATACCCATTCTTCCATCTCTTCCGGTGTCTTTGCCACGAACTGCAACGAGACATTTTATTATCAAAATTAGTTGAGTAAAATACATGTATTATTTAAAAATCGAAATAAAATATAAATAATATAAAAAATATTTAAAACCTAAAGTGATATTATTAAGATATCTTTGAATAAAAAATATACTGCATATTTTTTTTAACAGTTCTGAAAGTTTAATTTCATTCTTTTAACTTATAGAATGAAGGTAAAAAAAGAGGAATTTGAGTTTAGATTATTACGAATTTATTACCAAATTTTAATACTTATTGACCACTTGAATTATTAACAACTTTATTTACAATGTGAAAAATTATAAAATTGTATGATTTGAAAATTGAAGTTTAAACTTTTCTTTTTCTTGAAAAGTATGATTCTTTCCATTCTTTACATTCTTAAATTTCTCTTTGTTTTAATTTGTGTGCTTTTCAATTTGGATCTTAATTAAAAATTATAATTTGTTTCAAAAGTCACTGCTTCGTATTATTTATGTTTTTAATTATTTCAAGCTAAATTTACTTGAGAATGTTTATTTTTTTATAATTTCTATGCTTTCACTTAAGATTAAAGTTGAAAAAAACTTTTAAATTTCAAATTTGTAATAAGTTGGAGGCTTACGAAATTTTATACATCAAATTAAGATTGGTTTTAAATATGAATTTAAAATTCGGTTATTATCAAATATTGATTTCTTGTTAATTTTGATGTTGTACACTTAGAAATTTAAATTCCACTCTATGCAACTATTCTCAAAACTATTTAAAACCCCTTTTAAAAAAAGAATCGCATCCAATTTTGATAGTTTTTAGTCAAGATTGATACCCCTTTAAATTCTTTCTTTACATGAATTAGGTTTGTCTCCAAAATTTAAATTTTTCTTTTTTTTTATTCTTCCAACCTTGCTTAAAAATTGGAATGCTTTCAAGATAAGTTTACAAATAAAAATTGCTTCCAAAGAATTTCTTTCTAATTTCATTTTCGAAATTTGATAAATTCAGAATTAGAACTGTTTTTTGCCCTATGTCACATTTAGGTGCACCAAGCTGCAATACTGTTAAATTTTGAATGTTTATTCAGACATGAGGATTGTAGATTTTTCAGGATTTCCGAGGTCAAGGAAAACCTTGAAATAAATTTGATTCACTTTTTCCTTTAATCAGTTTTTAGTCATTGTTTAAAGTGGAAATATAATTTTATTCCCTTTCTGTAAATAAATTAACCCACGGGTTAACCACTATTTCTATTAAATATTTATAAATTTCCTTCAATTATATTGAAATCTTTTAGAGTATTTAAAAATATTTCAAGCAATTTCTAAGATTTCAATAATTTGAAGGGATTTTATAGATTTTAGTTTTTTTTTTTTTAATTTCAAGGAATATTCAAAGGCCTTTAAAAATTAAAAGGGATTTTTAAATATTTTATAGTACTTTAAAAATATTATAAAAAAGTATTAAGTATC
>JAAAKG020138923.1:0-12503 GCA_010014905.2 Druon quercuslanigerum
CAAATCCTCAGAATCTTTATTTCTTCTCCGGGTACTCTAAATATTTCTAGTTTCTTATAGAGTTAAGAACCTTTCAATGTTCAACAACTAAAAATAAAAGAAAATTTTACATTTAATTTTTAGCGATCGTAAATTTAATTTTCTTCAAGTGTAATTAGTTTAAAAATGTTAACCTTTGCAAATTAAACTATTAAAAAATTATGAAAATTGAAAACTCCATTGTTAACTCTTGAAAAGTAAACTAAAAGCGAATTGGACAGTTTTGGATTATGTTTGTATTATTTGTGGGATTTTTTTTTAATCTTTTAAGATACTCAAATATATAAAATCCCTTGAAATCTTTTGAAATCCTTTGAAATCATTTAGAGTTTTTAATAATTCCTTGAAATTCTAAAAAATGAATTAATTTAAATCCTTTATTAAATCTTTTGATCTTTCTTAAAATCTTATTATATCTGGAAAATTAATTAGAATCTTCAAACGTACCTTAGAATCTTTGAAATCCTTAAAATATTTAAAATATTTTATAATCTTAAAATCTTTTAAAAAAATCTTCAAATCTTTTAACATCTTAAAATTGAAAATCTTTAAAATCTTTAAAATCCTTTCAAATTATTGAACTACATTGAAAATTCCTTGGAATATTTTTAAATACCCTAAAGTGTTTTAAATAATATGAAATTCTTCAAAAGGATTGTTACAATTTTAATTAATTTTAGCTTATGTTAACTTATTTTACCGAAAATCTGTCATTTTAAACGATAAGAATTAAATTTTAAGAAGATTGGCAATTCTAAATAATTTCTTGGTACTGTTAGGTTCGAGTTTTTCGTAGAAAATTTATATTTCTAATTTTTTAAATGATTAAATTTCAGAATGGATTCACAATTTTTGGTACAAGTGTAGAATATGTTCGGGTTTTATACAGAAAATCGGTATTTTTAATTAAAAAATTTGAATTTAAAGAAGATAACAAATTTTTGAAGAATTTTGTGTCAGGTTTGCGTCTTTTTACCGAAAATCGGTGATTTAAGTTTGAAGAAAGACTTATACCACTTAGACCAAATGTATGTAAATGTTTTTCTTCAAAAGTTATTTTCAATGTAAATATAGATTTGAAGAAAATTGTAAAACATTTAAAGAATAACATGTTATCTTAGTTTTTTATCGGCAGTCGGTTATTTAAAACAAAACAAATTAGACTTTAAAAATAAAATTCATAATTTTATTTTGAAGATCAGGTATCAATTTTTTAGCAATTTTAAAAATTTTGCTCTTGCTCTTTATTTCTGTTATTTTACATAATAGATATTATAAAATACAAAAATTATATGTCATTAGCAATTTTATATTATCACCAATTTTATATTTTAATTACAAAATTTCGCGAGACTAACAAAATAATAATCCCGTGCGTTTTTTTTTATTTTAAAGTGAAATTATATAGAAAAACGCTTTTATATTACTGTAAAACTTATCTCTCGTTGAGATTTCCAAAGTTATAAGATTTAAAGGGGTCCCTGAGGGTATTCCTTTTCTGGGAAAAATGTCTCCCTAAAATTCACCTCTCATAACTTTTTTTTATCTTTCGCAATAAAGTAAGACATAAAAAGTGACGATTTTATGATTTCATGATTCCATGGTGTTTTTGGGCTGCCAAGCCTTTTTCTCCATTTCCTGGTGTTGCCTTCGTAATTTGAGCATGTCTTAATAATACAAATCGACATTTAGCATGCGAGACTTCTCACTGCGACACTACGTGAACGCGATCAATGTTTTGTGGTGCCCGCCCTTTCCCATTTTCAAGTGAAATTCTGTGTGAAAACGAAATGTCCCATAGAATTAAATTAAATACAGGGCCATGGTCCACATACACCAAAGTCACGTACTCTCGTAATTCTTTCTGGTACTGACGGAGGCATGAAAAATTTTACGACTGCTGGTAGCTAAGAATTCCCTGACATATAAGAAACAAACTAACGGTACAGGATATAAATTTTCTACTTAATTTTTTACTTTATTCATTTAATTACTTTTTCGGTTATTAAATATTTTTTTCTAAAATATGGACTGTAAAAAAACGGTTGGAAGCTTCCAATGAGTGGATTTAAATTTATTTCTGAAACACAGGATTCATTACCGGATTGAAGGCCAGGATAATATTATTTTCATATAGTCTAATTTTTTCATTATTATATAAAAGGTTGGGAACATGGAATAGTAGACATTTCAGATCAGACAATATTTTAATTTTGAATCAAAAATAGTTGAATTGAATAAAAAAAAGACTTTTTTCCAAGAAAATTGTGCAATCCTAAATCAAAATAGATTTATTTTCAACCAAGTAGTTACGTTTTTATCCAAAAATAGATTAAATTTGTACCTAAGGAGGTGAAGTTTTATATCAAAAAGACAAATTTTCAACGAGAGCTAAATTTGGAACAAAGAAAGATTTTTCAGTTAATAAAGAAAAAAAAAGGATAATCCAACTTGTTGAGTTTTTAAGTCAGAAATGCGATCTTTCTACAGAATACTTGATTTTATAAACAAAAATCAGAATTTTCAAACAAGATGATTATTTTCTGCTAAAAAAAAAGGAATTTTCAGCACAATATATAAATTATTGACCAATTAGTTGAATTTTTAACCAAGAAGTTTAGTTTTCTACAAATAATTGAATTTTTAACAAATTACATAAATTTCAAACCAAAAAGTTGATCTTTTAACTAAGAAAGTTCATTTTTCAGAAAAGTAAGGAATAGATAAAACTGCACTTTAAAACCAAATTAATTTTCAATAAATAAAAACTAATTTTTCACCAAATTCCACCAAATATTCAAGTTTTTAGTTAAAAAAAATTATTTTTGGATCAAAAAACAAATTTTCATCAAATCAGTTCGATTTTTAACTAAAGAGCTGACTTTTACCAAAAAACGCGAATTTTCAATAAAATAGTTCAATCATTTTTATTTTTTATTTTCAATGCATTTTTAACCAGAGTAAAGTATTTTAACCAAAAAGACGATTTTTTAAGAAAATACAAATATATTTGCCCAAATAGTTTAATTTTCAACCAAGAGGATTAGTTTTCTGTCAATAAGGACGTATTTTTCACGAAATACATGAATTTTTAAACTTATAAATATCAACTTTAAACTGAGTAAAAAGTAGTTCAAAATTATTTTAAAAACTAATTTACTACCAAATTTTTTGATTTTTTTGGATTTTCTAAAAAATAATTGTATTTGTAACCCGAAAATATGAATTAAAAAAAATCAACTTCTAACCAAACCGTTAAATTTGCTACCGAATAGTTGCATTTAAAATTAAAAAATGTTTTTTTAATACTAAAAAAAAATTCAATAAATAGCTCAATTTGCAAGTAAAGAGATGAATTTTTACTTGAAATTATGAAGCTTCAGTAAAAACAAATAATTGTCAAGAAAGCTGTTTTGCAATGCAAAATTATGAATTTTCAAAAAAAAATTGTAGTAGTTGATATTTCTACAACAAAAATTTAATTTTTAATAAAAATTAATAATTTTCAACAAAAAATTGTAATATTTGATATTTCAACAACAAAGATTTAATTTTTAATCAAAACCATTTGAATTTCGCCAAAAAGGCGAATTTTCAACAGAACACTTTAAAAATATGTATATTTTCTCTCATTTTGAATTCATTTTGGACGAAAGTAAATAAATTTTTAACCAAATAGTTAATTTATCATCGAAGATGATTCGTTTTTTTCAATATAGACGAATGTTTAACAAAATAGTTAAATTTTCATCTCAAGAAATACATTTTCAACACAAAAAATGCAAAAATTAAATTTTGACTTGAAAAAATAATAATTTCTAAGCAAAAAAAAACTAATTTTTAATAAAATAGTTGAATTTTTAACAAAAAAAGTTATTTTTCAAATGAAACAGTTTAATTTTTAACCAGTCACTTGAATTTGTAACTGAAATTATGAAGCTTCAGTAAAAAAAAATAATTTTCAAGAAAACTGTTTTACAATGCAAAATTATGAATTTTCAACAAAAAAATGTGATATTTGATATTTCAACAACAAAAATTTAATTTTTAATCAAGACCATTTGAATTTCGCCAAAAAAGGCGAATTTTCAACAAAACACTTTTAAAAAATATATTTTTTTTTCTCATTTTGAATGCGTTTTTAACCAGAGTAATTTATTTTCTCCAAAAGGTCGAATTTTCAACAAAATAAATAAATTTTTAACAAAATAGTAAATTTATCACCGAAGATGACTCGTTTTTTCCAATAAAGACGAATTTAAAAAAAAATACATGAATTTTCAGCTAAAAAAATACATTTTCAACAAAAAAAATGCGAAAATTAAATTTGTAATGGAAAAAGTAATAATTTCTAAGCAAAAACAAAAACTAATTTTCAATGAAATAGTTGAATTTTCAAAAAAAAAAATTATTTTTCAACTGAAACAGTTGCATTTTTAACCAAAAAATATGAAATTTTTACAAGAAGAGAACAATTTTTACACTAAGTGGGTAAATGCTCAGCAAAATAATTTAATTTTTTACCAAAAAAATGTGAAGTCAAGAAAGAAAAAAAATCAATGAAAGTGTAGCTTTCTTAAGATAAAAAGGCAAAATTTATTATTTGAACAAAACTGTCGACTTTTTAAACAAAAAGAATAACTCATTAACAAAATTATTGAATTTAAAAAAAAATTAAACCTTGAACAAGTAATTGCATTAAAAAATATATATGAATTCTGAATCAGAAATTTATTAGTAAACATTTCAAACGAAAAGAATAAACTTTTATCCAAAAACACTTAAATTTTATTTGTTAGTTCTATTAATTCAAATATTCTGTAATAAAAAAACCTGAAAAATAAATAAATAATAATTTTGATGATTTATAGACTAAAGTATAATAGTTTAAATAAACACTGAAATTCCTTTTCAACAATTTTAAAGTATTACGTTAAAAAATTGAACATTTTCCTTGGAATATAAAGTATGTAAAACTACATACTTATTGTTATTAACAGATTTTATATTCTAAAACTAATTTCATTAAGGTTCCATGCTTTTTTAATTAAAAGAGTTTATATTTTATGTCTATAGGGGAGATCACCCTACAGTAGAGAATAATTTATTAATTACACAAAAATACCTAAAAAAAAGTAATTTTTATATTAATAACACGTATAGCCTCCTAACTATGGATCAAATTAAATAATTTATGTTTATTATTTACTGTAGGGAGATCTCTCCCACGTTCGTTTCCTATGTTCATAAAATCCGAGATAAAATCTTATAGAAAGATTTTGGGGAGGACTACCAGCTACTACACTAAACAAAAACTAGGCTACGATAAGAAACTAAAAAGAAACTTTTAAGACATTAAGGGCAAAATAAAAAAGATGGCGTTTTCCAGAAAATCATCTTTCTTTTTTTCATCGAATTTAGAAAGCAGATTGTATTTAGAATACAAATGGACAACACATTTGTCAGTACTCGTATATTCCTATCTTCTTATCTCACCTACTGCTCTAGTTTGTGGGTAGTTTACTTCTGTCTGCTTTGAATAAATAAATCTCTTAATTTATTCCTCTCTTTTAAAAATCAGAATAAAACTAGGTCTCTTTCGTCATAAACAAAAAATTATCTTAAATAATGTTACATACTTCACAGAAAATTGTTTCTTCTCTATCTTGATCTTGTGTAATGAGCATGTATTAATTTTCCAATTCTATACCAAAACAGATTTTCCAGTTCACCTGGGTAAAATATGTAACTAATTTATCCATAATTTTCTTGCCTCAAATGTCTACGACATTAAATTATTGCTAAACTAAATTGGTCAAAGTTGAAATTATATGTTTATGCGCATGGGCTTTTGAACCAATTAAGCATGGGCTAGTATCTCCGCGATATTGGTTACTTATTATATTTTGTATAAATTATTCTACACTATGTTTTGATTTTAGAATATTCAAACGCCTTCCTTATTATGATATCGAACAAAAAATTAATCGTCGATATTGAAAACCTGATTGGCTTATTATCATATAAAGTTGTTTTAGATCATAAATTTGAAACCTTTTAAATTAGATCTACAAATAATCTCTTTCAATCAGAAAAATCATAGAAAACAGTATTTGAATGAAGAAACAGCTGTGCTTTTTAATATTCTTGCACGTGTTTTATGTTTGTGTTTTTTGCAAGAAATTGGTATTAAGAAATAAAAAATTTAACATAAAATTATAAAATTTCAAAATATGTGATATTTTTTCACAGAAAATGTATATTTAAAAAAAAAACAGATTTCAAAAATTAAAAACTTTACAAGAATTTACCGTTTTCAGTTTTTTATCGCTTTTTATCGGAAAATGATATTAGAAACAAAAAGAATGAGATTTTTACGCTTTATAATTTTCAGCAATTTTTTGAGTTCACGTTTTACACAAAAAACTGGTATTTTAAAACGTATATCATTATTTTTCGAACAAATATTTTTATTTTTGAACTATTTCAGGTTATATTTACGTTTTTGACAGAAAATCGGTTATTTATTAAAAATTGAAGGAAAATTACATTTACAACTTTCAAACAATTTTATATTATATCGGCGTTTTAGACTGAAAATATGTTATTTTAAGCAAAATAAATAAAATTTCAAAAAATGTGCTGTTTTTTCATAGAAAATGCGTATTTAAAAAAAATAGATTTCAAAAATTAAAAAGTTTACAAGAATGTACCATTTTTAGTTTTTTTTATCGCTTCTTATCAGAAACTGATATTAGAAACAAGAAGAATTAGATTTTTACGTTTTATAATGTTCAACAATTTTTTGAGTTTACGTTTTACACAAAAAACTGGTTTCAGGTTATATTAACGTTTTTGGCCAAAAATATGCTATTTTAAGCGAAATAATTAAATTTGAAAGAATATTTATAATTTCGGACAATTTTTGTTCAGCAACTGGTATTATTAATAAAAAATCGTAAGATAATTCAGATTACCATTAAAATGCATTCTTTGGATGGCGAATTGATTTTTGGTTTATTTGGCGTTGTATACCGGAAATCGGTATTTTTAATCAAAAAAATCATTGGCTTTTGAAAAGATTTCACATTTTTTAAACAATCTTATGTTCGGCTCGTGTTATTCATCAGCGATGCTTATAGATTTCAAAGAAAATTTCCTATTTTGTGTTACATCTAGATTATGTTAACATTTTTCCCCAGAAATCAGTTATAGATTTAAAGGAAACTGTACAGCATAAACAATTTTTAGTTACGTTATTTTCGTGTTTTTCGCCAAATAGTTCTGTTGTTGGTAAAAAATACATTAGATTTCAAAAAGTATTTACAATTTTTGTATAAAATTAGGTTTTAAAGAAGATTTACAATCCTAAACAATTTTTGGTTATGTTATATTGTGGTAATGTCTTTGTCTCAAATTTCTATTGTTAATAAAAGAAATTAGATTTCAAAGAATATCTACAATGTTTTAGAAATAATGAAAAGAAGATATTTAAAGAAAATTTTGAATGAAGATTCATAATCTTAAACAATTGGTCATGTTATGTTAGTGTTTTTCGTCTAAAATTTCTATTTTAAATAAAAGATATCAGATTTAAAAGATTATGTATGACTTTTTTAAACAATAATATGATATGTTAGCGTTTCTAACCGGAAATTGGTTGTGTTTAATTGAAAAAACACAGTCTTAAAGACTTTTTGCAATAATAAAGAATTTTTAGTTGTGTTTTCGTTTTTTGCCTGAAATTGCAGTTTTTATTTTTTTAATTCATTGGATTTTAAAGAATAATTACTATATTTGAACAATAATTAGCTATGCTGAAGCTTTTCATCGGAAATCAGTTATTTCAAGCAAAGATTATTTGAATTCAAAAATTAATCTTAAAACTTTGAACAAATTTAGAGTCTTATTGATAGTATTGATAATATTGATAGTTTTTTAACAAAATAGAATGGTTTGATTTTCTATATATTTTACAAAAATATTATTAGTTACTTCTGAATTTAAAGTGTTAATTATCAGAAATATTTTACTTGTTTTTTTTTGGCAATTACGGTAGTTAAAAGATACTTTGAATTGAAAAAATTTTTATTAATAATTATTTTATCATAATCGCTAGAGGATTTTCAATAATAAGTTTCTTTGAAGATTTGATGCTCGTTGTTGGATTTAGGATCAGGTAAATTAAAAACTATTAAATTGTTTCTAACGTTTCAGCATACATTGGTTTCATTCATCAATGGATTGTTTAAATCTGTAAAAATTAGTTAATTTATTGTAGAGGAACAATTTACAATTAAAAATGCTATTTTTTGGTTATATAGCAGTTGGATAATTGTATTCGTTTTTTTGAATTTTTAAAAATTAAAATGTAATGAATTCTTTTTCACCATTAGAAATTATGTCTGTAGATATAAAATTTGTCTAAACGACATTGTAGTAAAAATACGAAATGATAAAAAAACATTGTAGTTTAAGAAATTGATGAAAAAGTTTGAAACTATTTGTTTGCAATTTACCTGACCCTAAAGCCAACAACAAACATCAACATTGTCCACTGAAATTATTTTATAATTTGATTTCAAAATGTTAAAAGAAATAAAAATAATCGTGCGCGTGTTTGTTTTCTAAAGTAAAATTTAAAAAACATTAAAAGTCGTCATAAATTCCCAGCTTCGAAAGCAACTTCCATTCATGAAACGGCACGATCTGCGGATAATTTTTACAATATACAAATAGAGACATTAAACCTTATCAATGAATTAAGGAAATTCGTTCACGTTATGAGATAATGATATACTTGCAACTGCAGGAAAATATAGGGTGACAGTTGGCAAGTAAGTTATAACTCAAAAGGGGAAAATTTCGTAACAAAGCAGTTAATAAAATGAAAGGGACTGTGATAGTGTGGCACCAGGCAGTCGGAGCAGCAAGTAGGCTACCTTGGTGAAATAAAAACCGGGTACGATATGCATAGTGACAGCGATAAGTTGTCAAGTCTAATTGCCGTAAGTTTTGTCAAGATAAGAGAGCAGCTCACATTGCGCACATGCGATAACAGAAGCTAACGGAAGACCTTGTCACCGATTCTCACAAGTTCAATGCGTATACGCTTCGTGAGCACTGAGCATCATTCCGAAAGGAAGCAGTCAGACGGGCTTGAGTGCAAAAGTGAAATTCGCTAATTGTCGAGCGCAATTATAACGAAATCGTGACTGAAGAAGAAGGCTTCCTCCTTTTCTGTGCATGCACTGAGTATCATTTGGCAATCGCTTTCTTCCTTATCAAATATGGCTCTGCAAGAACGAAACCCATCATGTTCTACACAACTACTCCAGTGATGGGAATACGGAAACAATGTGTCTTCTCAAAAGTGTAAAAATAGTCCTGGAATCTTGGACGGGTACCGAAATTCTGTCAATCTTGAATGACTTTCAGTCAAATATTTCCAATTTTGAAATAATACATTTTAACGGAGCTTGTAATTCTCGATAATAGTTTGGGGAAGAAATTTTTGTGTTTAGTATACAAAACTTGAGTAAGAAGTGCCAATGAGAACATTTTACAGGAGAGCTAAGTAATGTTTTTAACATTCAAATTATTTTTTAAACAACTAAAAACGGGAAGTTTCAACTCTAATTAACATGAAATATATTAGTGAGGCGCCAGAAACATTTTAAAAGACAAATACTGCTTTCCAAGGTAAAAAGATACGTAAGTGACTCTGCGGTTTAGTGTTATACTTTTGTACCAGGCAATGCAAAAAATGTTCTAAGTGACAATGTCACTTACGTGCATTTTTAGTTTGACTGGCAGAATAGATGGGTTAAACGTGAAAATAGGCATTTTTAATTATATAAAACATTCAATAAAATTAGTTAGTCGTAAAATATTTTTAATCAAAAATTTAAAAAAGAGCTAAGAAATAAAGTGTATGTGTTTCACTATTTCGTAAGAACTAAATTCGTGAGGTGGCATTAATAAATTTTATGGTGCAGAACTGATGTTGTTTATGCTCATAGTATAACAAATTGGGTAGAGCAAAAAATTGCCCAATAGATGAGATTAATGTAATTTTTTCACAGAATTGAATGACGCTATTAGTTTTTCTGCGCCTCAAATTTTTTAACAAATGGTTTAAATAGAAATTTTTTCAAACATTTAAAAATCAGTTTTTCTTCCTATAATGTAATGCGAAATTTTGAAGAGTTTTTAAGCCAATAAAGCGTATTTTGAAGTAAGTGGTACAGTTCACCAGACTTTTTTATGATAACTTTTTTTTAAATTTCACTATTCAAATTGTGGCAGCTCTTTTTCTAAAGTTCCGTTGGCACGGCTCGAAAAGGGGTAGATTGAACAACGTAATATTGGAAAAATTATTGCCTTAGAAAATAATTTTTAATATAAAGCACTGTCAAAGTATATTAAAAAGATTTTGATAAAATGCTCGAAAATTCGAGTTGAATTTAAAAATAAATAATCATATAATTTGCAAAATAAATAAAGGAATTCAAAATATTCTACTGATTAGAGTAAAAGATTAATAAATTTAGAAAAATTCAAGGGAATTCTAAAACTTTCATCAAATTTATAAGAATTCGAAAGAATACAATTATTCAAAAATTTTTAAAATAAAAATGTTTCCAATCAAATTGATTAAAAAGGGAGTGAACAGAATTCAGGACGAACTCAACAGAATGTGAGTGAATCGACGAAAAAACAACGAATTAAATAAAATTCGAGTGAATTTAAAGAAATTGTTGGGAATTAAGAAGAACTTTACTGACTTCATAAAAATGCAAGGTGAGTTTAAAATAAATTCAAGTGAATTAAAAACAATAAAAAAAAACATTTAAGAAGTCAGTTGAATTTATTATATTTTGAGTGCATTAATAAAAATGAAAAAGAAGTCAGAATAATTTGGTTAAATTCATAAGAATTTGAAACGACATAATCTATCAAAATTTTGAAAAATTTCCTTCGATCTGAGAAAAAGAGGAATTAGCCAAATTCAGGGTGAATTTAACAGCATTTGAGATGATTAAAAAATGTCAACAAACTAAGTAATTAAAATTCATCTTCATTTAGATAAATTCGACGGAATTTAGAATTTAATTGAATTCATAAAAAATTTAAAGTGCGAATGAAAAACAGAATTCAAAATAATTTTATGAATTTTCTATGAATTCAGGGTGAGTTTAAAAAACTTTTAAAAAACTAGAAAAAATTACAACGATTTGAGTGAAATTTATTGATATCGGTAAATTTTAATTTTAATGGATTAAAAAAAATGAAGGTTCAATTAAAAAACTTGAAGGAATTTAGGAAAAACTAATAAGAATCCAGGGTGAATTTCCAATCGGGCAAAATCGACAACATTTGAGTTAATTGAAATGTGTTTTTTAAACTAAGAAATAAAATAAAATTCGAGTGAATTTAAATAAATTTAAGGTGAATAAGAAGAATTCAATGTAATTTATAAACATTAAAAATGAATTTTGTAAGGATCCAAGTGCATTAAAAACGATTCGAATGAATTTAAAGCAATTTAAATATTAAAAAATTAATTAAATTTATTAATTTCGGAATGCGTTAAGAAAAATAAAAAAAACGAATTTGATGAAATACCTAAGAATTTGATAAATAAATTGAGTAAAATTTGGCGAATTTAGAAGAATTTAATTGAATTCCACAAAGTTGAAGAAAAATAAAAAAACGACAATTTAAAAGAATTCAGGATAAATAATTATAAGAATTCAGGGTGAATCCCAAATGAATTCAAAGCATATAAAAAAAAGTTCAAAACATCCAAAATATTCCATTGGTTTCAGTGAAACTGGAGTGAAATGAAAAGGATTAAAGGAAATTCAAATGAATTAAACAAATATTCTAAATAATAATAAAATCCATTGGGTTAAAATAAATGACAGTAAATAGAATTCGTGGATAAGACTGTGATAAAATCCATAAGAATTCAAGATGAATTTAATTCTTCTGGACGAATTAAAAAAAATTGAAAATAAGTCCTTTTTAAGGGAATTTAAAAGGATACAGGGTGAATTCAAAAGAATTAAAAGGAATTAAAAAATGTAAAACAATTGAGAAATCCTTTTATTCGGTTTTATTTTATTTTGAAAGAATTGACTTGAATGATATTTTTATTTTTAGAAGTGACTTTATCATAAAAATGTGACTAGAAAGTGATTTCGGAAAGAAAATTGATTTGAGTGACTTTCTAGCAACTCTGCGTACATATAGAAAAAAATCGTTAATTATTATTTTAATTTCTAGAATACAAAAGTAACTAAAAATGTAACAAAAGTTACTTTTTTGCTAATAATAAAACTGAGAAAAGTAGAATTTTAACTATAACGATAACTATTAATTAGTTACTTCTTCTTTATTCATAATGTGTCCCCTAAGGGTTTACATGACTTCCATTCCATACCACTTACATAATAAAC
>JAAAKG020138925.1:0-10178 GCA_010014905.2 Druon quercuslanigerum
CTCGCCTCCTTCGTTGAGGCAGGACCGAATAGGCCACGCACAGAGGTGGTGCTTGATTGGGGCTCTCTTACACTTTTCATTCTGCTCATCAGTACATTTTTAGTTAAAATTCTTGTAATGTTTTATTTTTATTTTTTATAATTCTTGTAAATCGAATCTTTTCCCCACAATACCACAAAAAGTAAAAAAAATTTCTTGGGAAAGAAATGTAAAATTTCAAACAATATATTGTTTCCGCCAAATCATTGACAACAATGTTAAACAATAATATTTTTTAATATTACTTATTAAGATATTGCATCATGTTTGGCGAGAGACCAAATTCAAGAGAAAAGATCCAAAAAATTTATTAACAATTTAGAAAAAAAATTCTATAAGCAAATTTACAAAAATCAACTGTTTTAAGAATTATTATAACTTTTTTAAAATTACTAATTTTATTTAATTTTGCGTTATTATGTAGAAAAATATTACATGTTAATATTATAAAAATAATTGAACTCTATCAAAAGCTTTGAGGCAGGCGGTGTTTAAAATTTTTCGATCGATCCGAATTTAACAATAGTAGGTTGAAAGTCGAAGAAAAACGTGAAAACTTAAGGAATCTTAAATTAAAAGTATTCTTATTTTAACGATTTTAATCTTTAGGCTCTTGAAATCGAACAATTAGCATTTTACAAGACTTGAAAAATAAAAATCTGTAGATCCTTTAATTCTACAATCAAAGAAAAAATATTGAATCTTTAAAAATTCTAGGATATTTAAATTGAACAATTTCGAAAATCGAACATTCAAAAATACGTAATTTTATTGAAATCTTTTCGAAAAATTGAGGAAGTAAAGAATTTTATATTAAAAAAGAGTGTTAGAAAGCAACCATTTGCAATTATGTTTAAAAATTGAAAAATTTTAATTGTAAATAATAAAAAAAAACTAAAAATGTTCAAAACATAAAATCAGGGAAAATTTGAACCACGGTCTTTGAACCACGATAACTCAGCGAAAAAAAATGATAAGGGATTTTTAAAAAAGCACTTGGAAAGCCTATAAAATTCCACGTCTAGTAATGTCCGAATATTTTTAATTTGATCTGCTGAAGAGAATACAGCACGTGATAAGTTTTTAAAAGAAATTCTAGATTTTTTAAAATTTTGTACCTCGACTCCAACGTTTAGCATGACCTAGGAAAATTGTTGCAAAAATCTGAAAATTATAGTACATAGAGCCTGAAATTTTATCTTTAATTTAAGACAAAGAAACTTAAAAAAATCTTTATCGATTCCCGAGATACGATTAAAAATGTTCAATCGTATCTGAGTTGAGTTTTAGTGAACGATCGCTGTTCTCGGCCGGTCTGCTGCTCCCCTCCTTCGTTGAGGCAGGACCGAATAGGCCAAGCAAGAGGTGGTGCTAGATTGGGACTCTCTTATACTTTTGATTCTGCTCATTAGTAATTTTCATTTTAAATTGTTGTAAATTTTTGAAATTATTGTTTGTTTTTTAAAATTATTTACAATTATTTCAATTCAGAATTATCCCCATATTAAAGAATAAAAAAATATTGAACAGTTTCTTTTATTTCATAAAATCTTTATCAACTTTTATATTAAAAAAAGTATAGATATATTGTTACAAGGGTAAACTATTTTTCAAACGAATCAAGTAGCTAAATTAAAAATAATTTATTTATATAAAAAACTCTCAAAAATATTAAAATTGAATAATAATTGAATTTCCAGAATAAATTAAATACAACGCAGTGCGTAGGTGTGCTTAAAATAATATTTTCAAAAATAAAGCCACAATCAAGCAGCACCTTTGTACGTGGCCTATTCGGTCCTGCCTTAACGAAGGAGGCGAGCAGCAGACCGGCCGAGAAGCGTGATTGTCGACTAAAACTCAACTCAGATACGATTGAACATTTTTAATCGTATCTCTGGAACCAATAAAGATATTTTAAGTTTCTTTGGCTCAAATTAAAGATAAGATTATAGGCTATATTTCATATAATTTTCAGATTTTTGCAACAATTTTCCTAGGTTCATAGGTTTTTAAACTTATCAGGAGCTGTATTTTCTTTAGCAGATCAAAATAAAATCTGTTTAACAATACTAGACGTGGAATTTCATAGGCTTTACAAATTTTTTTTTTTTAAATGCCCTGTCATCTTTTTTCGCTGAGTCATCGTGGTTCAAAGCCAGCAGTCGTTTTTAATAGTGCGCGCGTCAATCGATTTCATAATTTCCGACGGTAGTGTATAATAACAATATAAAACAATTAATAACAATAAATAAACATAAATAGCAATAAATAAGTTATCCGGATGGCCGACAAAATTAATTTTCGAAATTCCCTGACTTTTTCCTGATTTTTCCCTGAATAATATTCAACTTTATTAAGCTTAAAATTTAATTTAGTGTGCACTTTCCAGAGCATAGTAAAGGACTAACTGATCTGTTATATTTTTGAAAAAGATTTAGACAAAGTGTTAGGAAATTTGTCCATAAGTTTGTTTTCAAAATGCATGTTCAAGGTCGCTTACGTGTTAAGCCGAATGTCGGTGTAAACATTAGGTGTACATTAAAGTATCCTATATTTAAATCTAAAATAACCGGAAAAATACATTCAACATTTAAAAAATTCATGAATGCTTTGTTAACTTATTATTGTTTTACGGTTATTCACAAAAAAATTTATAAGATCATATTATAAGCAAAAATTCTCTAACGAGAGAACATGGCACAGCGGAGTGCGTAGTAAACTCGAAAACTCCAGCGCTGACGTTCACTAAAATCATAACTACTCTTACACTATTAAATATTTTAATCTGAAACTTTCCAAAAAACTTTATTATACCTTTCTCCAAATTTTTGTCGCGCGCAGTATTTACCTGCTCGAAATTCCCTCGCTAAACGAAACTCTGAAAGTTACAAGTGTTCGATTCGCGCCAAGCATCAGAAAAAAATTAATAATAATTTTTGAAAACAACGGTTTTGAATTCCTATCATATTGTCAATAGAGAAAATCTTAAAGCACATTCCCTAAAATTTCCATTTAAAAATTTCAGAAACTGAAGCACTGAGCACGAGTTGAATTGAAAAAAATTTTTATCAACTAGAATATTAATAAAAAGGTCTATATATTGTTACGAAAGTAAACTATTTTTTAAACGAATTAAGCGACTAAATTCTAAATAAATTATTTATATGAAAAACACATAAAAATATCAAAAGTGAATAATAATTGAATTTCCAGAATAAATTAAATACAAAACAGTGCGTGGATGTGATTAAAATAATATTTTTAAAAATAAAGCTATAATGAAGCACCACCTCTGTGCATGGCTTATTTGGTCCTGCCTCAACGAAGGAGGCGAGCAGCAGACCGGCCGAGAACTGTGATCGTCGACTAAAACTCAACTCAGATACGAATAAACATTTTTAATCGTATCTCGGTAACCGATTTCGATTTTTTAAGTTTCTTTGGCCTTAATTAAAGATAAAATTTCATGCTCTATTTCGTGAAATTTTCAGATTTTTGCAGCAATTTTCCTAGGTCATGCTAAAAGTTGAAGTCGAGGTACAAAATTTTAAAAAATCTAGAATTTTTTTTTAAACTTACCACATGCTGTACCATCTTCAGCAGATCAAAAAAATCTGTTTGACATTACTAGACGTGAAATTTATAAGCTTTCCAACTGTTTTTTTTTAATTGCCATGTCATTTTTTTCGCTGAGTTATCGTGGTTCAAAGCCAGAAGTCATTTTTAATAGTGCTTGCGTCAATCGATCTCATAATTTCCGACGGTAGTGTATAATAACAATATAAAACAATTTATAACAATAAATAAACAGAAATAACAATGAATAACAATAAAATTTTAACCAAATAGTTGAATTTTCAGGCTAAAAAGATAAATTTTTAAACAAATGTTCGAATTTTTAATTAAAAAATATTAAACTTCTGTCAAAAACAGTTGAGTGTTCAACCAAAAAGTTAAATTTTCAATCCGAAAAGTCGAATTTTTCTTAGAGAATAGTTAAACTTTCTACCGGTAAAGTTGAATTTTCATCGATAATAAAACATTGACTCTAGAACAGAAATTTTTTAAAAATAACAGTTAAATTTGTACCAAAAACGGACTTTTTAAAAAAAAATAAGTTTACTTTCAGGAAAATAGTTTTCGTAATGCATATATGTATTCTCTACCAATTAAATTTTCAGTTAAATAATTTATTATCAACCAAAAATGAAGTTTTAAGAAGATAGTGAAATTTCTAACCAAATGGATGAATTTTTTAACTAAAATGATGAATTATAAAAAGAAAAAAATAATTTTCAACCAAAAATGATGAATGTTAAATTGAAAATGTCAATTTTTTCTTTAGCATACTTATATTAAAAAAGCAGTTAATTTCTTGTCTAGAAAAATTAAATTTTAACAAAATTGGATGAATTTTCATGAAAATAATTAAATTCTCAACAAAATAATAGAGTTTTCAAAAAACGGTTTGATTTTTAACCTAGAAGGATGAATTTTAAAAAATATAGTTCAATTTTTAACAAAAAAGTAAACTTTTGAGCCAAATTATTCAAATTTTAATTAATAAAAGATAAATTTTCAACTTAAGATCAATTTATAAATTTTTTGTTAAAAATAAAAATTTGGAAAAGAAAACGAATGTTTTCCAGAATAGTGAAAATTTTCACCAAGTAGATAAATTTTTAATAAAAATAGTGAATCTTTAAGAATAAAAAATGCATTTTCAATAGAGATTACTTTTCAACCAAGAAGCTGAATTTTCTATTAAAAAGGATGAATTTTTTTAAAAAGGCCAATTTTTAGATAAAAGACAAAATTAATTTTTAACGAAATGGCAGAATTTTGAACCAATAAGATGAACCCTTAACTAAAACAATACATGTTTAACAAATTAGTGCAATTTGTATTTTTAATTTGGAAAAATTAATTTGCAACAATATAGTTGAACTTTCAACTAAACGGAAAAATTTTCAATTGCAATGAATCTTTATCTGGAATGATTAAATGTGCAGTTAAAAAAGTGAATTTTTAACCACTTTTTAATGCTATTTTTTTAAAGGCATTGAAATTAAAATTTATTATCTCATAAAGTTTTCAATATAAAGATAGCAAATTGAAAATTTTACACTAATAAAACAGAAAACAAGCTAGAGATTCAAAATTCAAATAATTGATAATTTTGTGGGCGAAAAAAATTCAAATTTCCGGTTTTATAACTTAGAAGGCCTTGCTTAATCCTATTTTTCGAATTAGTATGAAATGGCTTTTATTATGAGGTTTCCAATATGAAACTTTTCAAATTAAAAATTTGAATTCAAAATTGGTCTAAAGAAAGAGAATTGAAAAATAAGAAACATGAAGAATTTTGTAATGAGATTTGAATGGCTGGCCTAAAATGACCTTTTCTCCTTAAAATTTGTTGTAAGATCAAAGGAAACTAATTAAATAATCCAAATTCTCAACAGTAGAAGCATAAAATAAAAATTTCCAGTTTAATTTTGAAGTCCTGGGAAATAAATTTATTTTTCTTATCATTTTTCCAATAAAAATGTAAAAAATTATAGTTTTGAACTCACTCATAGTTAGGAAAGACTTAGGAAAGATTTCTAAGGAAATTGGAAAATTACACTAACAGAAAAGTTTTTGAGATTTTAATGACTATCCTAAAGTGACTTTTCCATAAAAACCCTTGTAAGACCAAAGTAAACTAATAATCCTTATTCTGAACAATGAGGCCACAAAATTTCAATATCCAGAAATGCCCCTCCCCCCGAAAGTGGATGAAATCGGAAATCATTACAAGTAATAAAATTCAAAATGCCCCAATATGCTCTGCATCTTCGAAAGATTCGACTATCTGTGCGAAATAGCCTCTGCTCGAATCGAGGAAAGCTGTAGGATTGAAGATTCTAGAATGAAAGCTATGGGGTTGAAGGGTTTGTAAAGGGTGGGGCAATGTTCCGGAAACGACCCAGTTCTCCAGTAGCTACTCGGATAAATTGGATTCCAACAGTTTTACAGTAAAACAGTCTTCTGCCGCCTTTCGACCATGGCTGGAGGTTGGGGGTGGCACCACACCACATTCAGTCATCACGAGAAAACTTGGACCAACTGCCTCGATCTCGCGTTATGGCTCTTTGGCTTCTTTGATGTTCCTCCCAGAAGCTTAAAAGTCAGCTATGGATAGATAAATTATGGCTCAGGTTGATTTGTTTCACGCGTGGCTTTCTGTCGTCTGCTCCCGATTTTTCTGCCCCGAAGACACATTCCAAGTTTCAAGATTTCATCGGATCGAAAAGGGAAGTTATTACTTCTGAGAGTTCTTCCCACTAGCAAGACTCTATCCTATTTTTCCAATATTCTAGGGGTGGGAGTTGTGATAGGAATTTGGATCCATTTCGTTTGTTGGAAAAATTTTAGTTTGAGGAACTTAAATCAAATTCACTCAGAAGAAGGAAGAAGTTTTCCTGATAGAAAAGGGTTGCAGTTTTTTTTAAAAGGAAATTTTTTTTTTATTTTGGGTAGTGATATTTCTGCAATAAACAGGATGTAATAGGACCCGACGTGGTCGCGTCAACGGGCGACTTGTGATGATTGACAGTTCATAAATAGTTCGCTAACCAGAGACATTTCAATTTTATTGACAATAAATAAGCAATTACGCTGAAAAATAACAAGCACTCGTAAATATGGTGCTCTCTTTAATAAAAAGGTTATTAATAATTTGTGTGAGTATAATCTCGTTCTGAAACAGATATGACGACGAGACATGGAACGTCCCAAAATAAATACAAAAAAATGATTTTAGATTTTTAGATTCGAAAAACTGTTTTTCTAAAGGAAACTATACGTGCTTAGAAGCAAATTATTATTTCGAGATTCAGGAATCTGGCACTTTTGTCAAATTCTGCAAATTATACTGTGGTACAAACTAGAATGTTTTTTTGTTATGAGCAAGTGATTATGATTTCCGCTAGAATTTGAGATTATGAAGCATCACGGTTTTTTTTTCAAACTCTATTAATTGTTTTAAAATTGTCCTTTGAAATCCATTTGAGCAGCTTTTCTTCGAGAAATTCAATTTTTTTATTTTTAACTACGTGACTTTCTTAAGCAATTTGAAGTGGATTGACGAAATTTTTATACTTTAAAACAGTATCGATTCACAAAAATAAGATTTGTAAAATTGAAAAGTTTGAAATCAAATTAAAATTTTTTTTTTAACAAACATTGGAAATTTTAACCATTTATTGATTCAAATTTGTTTCCGAAGTTTTATTTCTTTAATAGATGGCTACAGTGAAATTATTTTGAATATATTAACCTGGAATTTTTTTCCCACAATGTGAAAAAAAGTAAAAAAAATGTTCGTGGTAAAAAAACGTAAGATTTGAAATAATAATTGTTCCCGCCAAATCATTGAAAGAAAATGTTGAACAATATTTTTTTATTTTAATTTTTAAGATATTGAACCTAGTTTGGCGAGAGACCAAATTCAAGAGAAAAGATCCAAAAACTTTCTTAACAATTTAGAAAAAAAATCTGGAGACTTAGCATAAAAATAAGCAAATTAGAAAAATTTAACTGTTTCAATAATTATTCTACATTTTTCAAAATGCAGAATTTGTTTCAATTTTGCGTTATTATGCAGAAAAAATTTCATGTTAATGTTATAAAAAAAAAACCTCTATCAAAAGCTTTAAGATAGACGGTGTATTAAAATTTTCTATCGATCCAAATTTAAAAATAGAAGGTTGAAATTCAAAGAAAAACTCGAAAATTTAAGGAATCTTAAATTTAAATTATTCTCATATTAACGATTTTAATCTTTAATCTCTTTAAATCGAACAATTAACATCTTTCAAGACTTAAAAAATAAAAATTTGTAGACCCTTCAGTTCAACAATTCAAGAAAAAACATTGAATCTTTAAAAAATATAATCATTCTAAGATATTTAAAATTGAAGAATTTCGAAAATTCAAAAATACGGAATTTTATTGAAATCTTTTCGAAAAATTGATGATTTAAAGAATTTTATATTAAAAAAGAGTGTTAGAATTCAACCAGTGGCAATTATTTTTAAAAATTGAATTTTTCGGCATTAAATAAGTTAAGCTTAAAAATTGAACAATTTTAATTGTAATTCCTAAAAAAAACCTAAAAATATTCCAAAAATAAAATCCGAGAAAATTTTAAAAGGGTGCTATTTAAATTCGATCTAAAATACTTTTCACATTAAATTTTTAATAAAAGATATTTTTAAGAAAATATTTACGACTCCTATACCTATATCGTTATAAATTATTTATGTTTGCAAAATAGTGAGTACAGCCTAAAAATATTTATAATAATACACTCCATTTTGTTTTGATTTTTCTAAAAATTATGAAAAATCTACCTTTCCTTTAATAATTGAATTATCCAAGATTTTTTCTATTCCCTTAAATTTTATCTTGTACATATTACTAATTTCCTTAAAATAAAAATTAGTTTTTCTGATTGAGTAAATTCGCAATTTTTTCTTTTAAAATAAAAAAAATATATATTTGAAAAGTATTCGTTATCTGTAAAAATTGGTGCGTACCATTATCTCATGCAACCTGAGAAAAATAGGATTTGGTTAGTTTGGGTGGAGGGGGGGGGGGGAATGTGAAATTTCAGAAAGCACGGTACACACTAATTGGAAATAATTGGGTTAAAACATATATACTGTAAAATGCAATTCATTTTTGCAGTCCTATTAATTTCACTTGGCTTCCTGCAATAAAATGGATCATTTTGCCGTTTCATAGAAAGGTGATATGGCACGCGTCATTTATTTGACCCAATAATTGCATCAGTCGACCCACACGGAATCAAGTGAGCTGATAAGAATGTAGGTGTTAACTCGTAGGAAACATTTACTTAAAGATTAATTACACCCCGTAGAGACTTCCGGTTCGTTGCTTTCGTATTAAGTTTCCTATGTGATAAGCCTCGCTAAAACTCAGCTTATAGCTTCGAACACCTGATTCTTTCATTCACAAAGTCTAGACATAACATTTGAAATAAAAGAAGCGGTTAGCTTCGCGTGGTGATAGCGAAAAAATTATTTAACAAATATTCAAGAGGGCTTGAGTAGAAAAATTTAATTGATAGAGGTGTTTATTTGCAGTGAAATTTCTTAGGATCCGGCGAGATCATGAGAAATTTGTCAAAATCGTAGGAAATCGCCCTAATAATATTTCAACTCGTGCGTACTGTGTCCTTAAATATTTTTCATCATTCATCCCTTGATACATCCTCCTCCTCCTCCTCCTCATCCTTCTCCTCCTACTCATCCTCCTCATCCTTCTCCTCTTCCTCCTCACCCTCCTCCGCCCCCTTCTCATCATCCTTTTTAAACTCGTCCTCATCCTCTTGTATCAACTCTTCATTTATATATTATAATATATTATCAGTATCTATATATTAGTATCTTAGAATACAGGTGTACCTGAGATATTTAAATTTGGCATTTTAAATAGAAACTGTCAATCTTACTTGGTTTCCTGACAATAAAATTAAGATTCTGTCCCTTTGCGTTTTACTTTAGAAATTTTGCAGAGAAATTTCTTTAGATCCCGCCAGATCATGAGAAATTTTTCTAAATCTGAGGAAATCTTGCTAATAATATTTTAACTCCTACGCACTATGTCCACAAATTTTTTCATCATTCATGCCTTGATACATCCTGCTCCTCCTCCTCCTCATCCTCCTCATCCTTCTCCACCCCTTCTCCTTTTTCTCCTCCTCACCCTCCTCCTCCGCCCCTCCTCTTCTTCCTTATTTAACTCTTCCTCATCCTCTTGTATCACCTCTTTATTTATATATTATAATATATTATCAGTATTTATTCATTAGTACCTTAGAAGACAATTTAAATAGAAACTGTCAATCTTACTTGGTTTCCTGACAATAAAATTAAGATCCTGTCCCTTCAAGTTTCACTTTAGTGATTTTTCAGAGAAATTTCTTTTGAACTAGCCAGATCATGAGAAATTTTTCTAAATCTTAGGAAACCTTGCTAATAATATTTCAACTCCTGCACACTATGTCTATAAATCTTTTTCATCATTTATGCCTTGATACATCTTCCTCCTCCTCCTCCTTCTTC
>JAAAKG020138926.1:0-12502 GCA_010014905.2 Druon quercuslanigerum
CATTTTCAGGAGCTTAGGGGCCTCCTCACTCCAGCAAAATAATTCTATATCTCCTTTTTGCATCCGACGCCTCAATTGTCTACTCGCTACGATAGTGCTGCTCTGAAACAGCTGATACCTATGTCAGACTAAATTCTTTTATTAGCATTTTAAGTGCAAGCATTAGTTTTTGCATTATTTGTGTACAATGTTCGTGAGCGATTTTTGTTGTTTTAACCCACTTTGACACTTACAACATAAAAAATTGCTTGTAGGGTTTTACAGCACGGTCAGTACATCTCCAAATTAGTTATTAAAAAAAACTTTTTTACAATCATAATTATTTAGGACCGGAGACACCTTCCTTCGTGCCTTCTACTTAGCCAGCCAAAATTTCAACACGATATCTCATTCCGTGTGGACATAACTTGGGATCAAAAAGTACCGATATAGCTTTTATTTTTATTTTCTTCGAAAATTTGTTTCCATAATTCCCATCGAAACCAAGCAGAGACATGCACTTCATTGCCTCATATTTCATTTACCTAACTTTCAGAGCCATACCACATGCAAGTTGGGAAAGAAAAATTGAGGACCAGTTATGCTCACGTGACCACTCATCACATGGCCTTAACAGAAAAAATGTTTTAACTTAAACAAGATTTTTTTCATTCAAACAAAATATATATGTAAATTAAAAATGTATCTTCAACCAAAAAAATTGTTGGAGTTAAACATATGTATGTTCGACTGTATAACAAATAAAGAATATGTTTGATTCATAAATTATCAGAAAAAATAGTTCGAAGCAAGTGGATTTATACCTGTATAGCGAAAAATGAATGAATTAATAATAATTTTTGCTATCTACACCCAAAAAAAAAGTTCTTTTTAAATTAAAAAAACCTTTGTATGAGTAGGTTCTTTTGATTCAAACATACAAATATTTTTACATTAAAAGAAAACTTATTTGATTTTAATAAATCTCGTCACGTACTTTCTCCCATTTAAAGAAATTACTTGTTTAAATCATTTTCTTGATTAAAAATAAAACTATTTTGATTCAAAACAGTTACTAGGCACAATCAAAGAAATAATTTCTTTAGAGTCAGTAATTTGAAATAAGCGAATTATTTATTTGAATAAAAAAAAAAATTTAATCCACATTACTAATGTGCCACGAGATTGCGCAGAACAAATCAGGTTGATTATTTTACGTTACCGCATCCTTCGGAACACGTGTTGTCAAATTTTTGCGAAGACGGACGCCTCTTGGTAATAATTCAAATCCTGACCTCATGTGCACAATTTCGTCACAATTAATTTATTTATCTTAAATTTTCTTGAAGAGTTGCAAATTAGGAAAGAATAAAATTCATTTACACACAAAAAATATTAAAATAAGCTTTTTTCCTCAGGTGAACAAATAGATAGTGCAAGTTTCTTGAAACTCGAATTGTCGAATCTGATTATTCAAAAATATTCTCATGCGAAGAAAAACGAAATTTTTTTGCTTTTTGCTTGTATTTAATTAGAGTTATTATGGGTTTAAATTAAATGGAATTATTTGCTTCATGAGGAAGCCAATTTATTTATAATTCATTATTGGAATCAAAGAAAGTGTTTATTTATTTTAAACTAACATTTTATTTTTTTCCAACCAAAACGTTTATTTTATTTAAGAAATGTACAGGTTAAATAAAAAATTATATTTCACATTTTCATCTCGCGATTATAGATTGGTCGCAAATTTTCGAGCTAGTAGAAAGAAAAATAGTATACTATTAATGTCAACATTCCTTATACATTATTGTTGCATCATATCGACTTTTTTCGATTTTTTGAAACTTCAAAGTCAATTAGGGAGGGTAAAAAATATTTGAATAAAATTATCGATATAGGTAGATACAGAGGTAATCGTCACTGCATTAGTTATCGTCAGATGGCCCAGTATTTTTCGTATAACAAGACTCGGTCTTCCCGTGTGTTTTAAAAAGTGTGCTTTCAGGTAAGTTTAAATATCTTGTGCCTGACGATAACTAACGCATTTGCATAATTTGAATTTTAATCGTGAATAAAAATGGACACCAATCAAATATCATGTTAGGTGATCAAAACTGAGTTGTGCTATTTCTCCTTTAATCAGTTAAGCCCTATGTTAGACGGGCTCTGCCGTCTGCACTAAAGCAATTGCGTACGCCACTTTTTCTTGTATTCGAGTCCGTTCAAGCTTCCATAAAATGGGGTTATTTTTACAAAGTTCTTTCGTGTTTTTTTTGTATAAATAAACAAAATAAGTGATCGCCTTGTGCTGTTTCTCATACTCAGTTATGTATTTGTACTAAACAAAACATGTTGCAGAAAACACAACTTCAGATGCGTTTAGAACTGACCTGACAGTTGGAAGAGACTGGGATAGAGGTCAGAAAGAATAAGAGGATGCTAGGAGTTTTGAGGTCATAAAGAAGCGCCAAATCAAAAAAAAATACTAACAAATATTTATTAATTATTACTTATAACATTATGAATTCAATAATTGTAACCTTTTTTATTAATTGGGAATAAAGTGAGCTGCCAAAAGGCCCAGCTTGTACCTAAAGTTCAATGGGCATTCGTTGGGCTGACCGTTACATCCCAGACAGTAGCCCAGTTCACAGAAAACTGCTGGTGTTAAATTTGTTGCAGCTCAAATTTCATTGATCTCACAATGAGCATTTCAGAGAATTTTCGGGCTCATAAGCATTCCTATGAACGTAGAGGTCGTAGAGGCACATCTGAGCATCTAGGGAAATATATCACTTTTACACTGAATTTTGGCTCAAAGTTGTGGAGTGCTAAACCGCGCTGTCAGCCATCTGAACACCTGTCAAACCAATGTTTTGCTTTGCGATATAAGACTAAATAATTGTTAATAAGCAAACTTATTGGAATAAGATTCACCTAATTTTAAACTGTCTTTCATTTAACAGTGCGTACTAGTCACTTAGAATAAAATTATAACTTCCTAATTATAACTTCCAAATGTTAGGTTAGTCATGGCCATCGATATTTTAAATAAAGCCGGGATGCATAGAAAACGTCATGACCATCTGTATATACAATTAGGTATTTTCACTTCAACTACCAGCTAACTTCACTTCGTTAGAAGCTGAGGGGAAAACAATGGGCCAAATGCATGGAACAAAACTTTATTTCTGCAATATCTTTGTAAATGATAATAACTATTATCGTTTTATTATTTCATGAAATAGTAATTAAAAAATAAAAACTATTTTTCAAAAACACTTATATAAATAAAATTAGCTTTTACGAAGATATTAGCAAAATAGGGCAAAAACGAACTGAATCCCATGTAGTTGGTCCCTCTTGTTTTCTCCTCAGCAATCTGCGAAGCGAAGTTAGCTGGCGATGGAAGTGAAAATACCTAATTTAGAGGCCGAGCAGCGGGAAAGTGTTACAACCTACGCTTTTTCGCTTTTTCTAACGTTTGGTACCAGAGTCTCAGTGTAGGGATGTAAGTGATTAAACGTTTCATTGAACTCTGAGTATTTCAGCCCTGTGCATCTCGCCATATTTCAGATCTTACCTTGACCCCGAAACTGTCCTAAGTTTATTAGTTCCTAATATCTCCAGCGCGGTGCTAGTTGTCCCACCACTCCCTGTTTTTGCATAGAAAGGCAATATGACTTATTATAAACAATAAAAAAATTTTTAAATTTTTTAGTAAACAAAATGTTATTTTCATGCAAAAATTTATTAAAATGAAAACAATGTTACTTATTTAACATTTCAAAACAGTTTTCCATTCATTTTTTAAGAACAATACAGAGAAAATATTAATTATAAGGTCGTACAATAAGCCTGTCAAAGCAAAATATAACTTAGATTTGAATTAGAATAAAAAGTAAAGTGCTATTTTTAAATTTTATTTTCGGAAACATATTAAATAATATTAATAATGAAATGTGAAAAAATTTCCCGAAGAAAACTTTGAATTGTATAGAGTTTAAAGTTACTTAATGTATTGAAATAAATTTATAGTTGAAAAAATTATATTTAATAATCAGTGAAGAATATAAAAAATTATTGCTGCAATTTCTCTCTTTAAAACTTTACCATTGTATCTATAATAGTAGATTATGCACCTAGACAGTAAAGTTGAACTTTATACGAGCATGCAGAATTTGAGCCGAAGGCGAGAACGGTAAAACGGCATCCGAGTATAAAAAACTGTACTGCCATGGTGCACAGGATAATTTCTCTGAAATAGACAGAATAAGAGCTCTTTTTCTGGAAAACGGCGCTTGATTATACTGCGTACGCACACGTGTGGGATGATGTTAGAAGTCCAAAATCCACTTCGTAGTTTAATGCAGCTTTTAAATGAATTCTTGTCACTGTTTTCTAAACTTTTCTTTCACTTCTCACTCACTTCTTTCTCCTTGCTGTCACTTTACGCGCCGCTCGCCACAGTACAATAAAGTGCTATTTTACTGCCGCTCCACGGGCAGATAAAGTGCGCTTTTTCTGCCTCTTTCATATAAAACAATGTCTTTCAAACAAAGATGCTAAAACTTTGATTCTGTTTACATATCTGTTTTTTATTTCAAGACACTAATACTGACTTGTAAATGGGAGAAAATTAAAAGTTAGGTAATTAATATTATAACTTACCTGCTTATCAACATTTATTTCATCCAAATTACGCCCGACCAAATCATCTTGACAGGTGACCGACAGTTTGTAGACAACACTTCACGTTGCTCTGAATGAGCAAAAACAGTCCCTAAATCAGTGGTGGCAGAACGCGGATATCTCTGGCATGCGCAGTAGTGATATCCGCGTTCTGGCACCACTGCTCTAAATGATGATTTTCGCCTAGATTCTCATAATGAATGTGCGTGGCTCAAATACGTTGAAACTCAATTGAAAATCCATTCCGATGTACATTGGAGGATCGTTGATTTTGTGTGTTGGGCACTGATTGAGATGCCCAGTTGGGGTTGGGCCCCAACTATTCATTGACCCATCTAGTTGGGGCCCAGTCTGGCCCCAATCAACTTTTCCACATGGGGGAGCCATACGTTTTCGACCCATGCTTTCCGCACTTATTGCCAAAAAAAACAACTTTTACCAAATTTAAAAGATCAGTAGGCTACACATTTTCAATATATTTTTTATAATATTCTCGCAAACTAAACATTTTTTCATCATTTTCCAAATATCTTTATTGGATGTCAATGCAAAGGCCAGACCAACTGATCGAGTTGCCACCTGTTGCATTAGTTTCACCACCGTTCCCCCTCCGGATGGTAAGAGAACACGAAAGTTGAGGCGATGCATGAGGCTGATTATGACTCAAGAATCAGGAATTAATTTCCTTTTAATTTCTCAAGAATCAGAAACACGCTCCCACTCCTATTAACTCGAGTAGAAGTCGACTCGACTCCTGTGGACTCTTAGCAACTCTTATACCTCCGCAAACTCTTATATATCCTGTGGAAACTCTCATTTTGAAGTCACGAGAGAGTAAATCTAGGAGTATTTAAATCGCTTGTGTCTCAAATCGAGAGTAAACAGCCCTTTACGAAAGTTTTATTACGTATGCACGCAATTGTTGGCAGGTTAAGGCCTACTTCTGGCTTTGAGAAAGAAATTAATGACAACAATTGTATGTGTGATAAATATAATACTAATATATACAGTACTAATATAATAGGGTATCCAATTCTAAGCTTTATTTACCTCAATATATATTTGAAACAGCAAAAATAATTAAAATGAGCTCGTAGCCTCAAAATGCAATTCTTGGCAGGGATGACACAATTCTTGACAAGGGTGGACCCAATTATTAGCACCCCAGTCATATGCAGAGGAAATGGTGAAGGAATCAGAATAAACTAAACTTTAATATTATTACTAAGCAGTGAATAGCGAAGAGAAACATTTTTATCGATTATTTTTCATTTATAAGCAAATAATCTGGCTCAAATTACTTAATTATCAGCATCTCTCTATTTAAAATTCCTAGGTGGTGATCCTCGGATTTTCTTGACTGATTCGACAGAATGAGTAGAATCGGTATTTTACGAAAATTGATTTTCTTTGTTGTTAGTGTCTTTGGCTTTTAACTTCCTTTTTCAAGTAACTCCTTTAGCAGAATCAATAAGATCGTTAATATTCAAAGAATGATTTTTTTAGTTCATAGTCTCTTTGGGTTCTAACTTTTTTCTATTTCTATCTTCTTGGACTTTTCTGAAATTTCATTTCGCCGTTTTCATTCTTGCTTTTTAGCTTCCTAAGTCTTAGCTTTATCTTTTTTTAATTGAATTTTCCTAATTCCATATATGACTTTTTTCTTCAGGTGCCTTCCTTTTCGTTTTGGGGTTAGAGGGTAATGCAAATAATCTTGTATATTTCCGTTTTTCACACTTTTAAAAGGAATTTCTTGTGCATCTTTCATTAATTGAATACTAACCTGAAAACTGACTACAAAACACTTATTTTCTCTCTACACTATTCAAGTCATCCTTATTATTATTTAACACATTTTCAGAAGTGTTAAAAATTTCATCCGAAGATTCTTTTTCTAAATGGAATTTAGGCAGTAATTTTTTTGGACAGAATAGTTGTAAGTGATACATTAAACTGATTGGCGGTTGAGTCTACATCGCTAAGTTGCAAATTTACTCTTTTTTCTAAATAACATGCATCACTAAATATAATTACTTAATTCTTTCAAGTACAGTTCCAGTAATTTACATTAAAATATTGGTTTTGCCTTTACTTCCCTAAAATTTTAAAAATTACAAGTTTGATTGTCGATGTTTAAAAATATAAAAACGTCAAAAATTCTGTTCTTTTATGCCACGAATTATAGAGTAGGTGAGGATGTTCGGCAAGACCCGAAAAAAACACCCTTAAGTAAGCAGGCCAACAATGTTAAAAATGACAATTTTGATTGTCGATATTTGAAAATATAAAAACGTAAAAAATCCTCATTATTAATCCCAAGAATTATAGAGAAGATAAGGATGTTTCGCAACCTCCCTAAAAACCATCCTTAAGTTATGCAGACCTAAAATGTTAAAAATTACAATTTTGATTGTCGATATTTAAAAATATAAAAACATCAAAAATCCTCATTATTAATTCCACGATTTATATAGTAGTTGGGAATGTTCGACAAGCCCCCTAAAAACCACCCCTACGGCAAACATACCTAAAATGTTAAAAATGACAATTTGGATTGTCGATATTTGAAAATATAAAAACGACAAAATTCCTCATTATTAACCCCACGAATTCGTGGCATAAAAACAGGATTCTTTACTTTTTTATATTTTTAAATATCGACAATCAAAATTGTAATTTTTAACATTTTAGGTCTGCATAACTTAAAGGTGGTTTTTTAGGGGTCTTTCCGAACATTCTCACCTACTCTATTATTCGTGACATAAAAATAAGGATTTTTGACGTTTTTATATTTTCAAATATCGACAATCAAATTTGTCATTTTTTAACATTTTAAGTCTGCATAACTTAAGGGTGGGTTTTAGGGGTCTTGCCGAACATACTCACCTACTCTAAAATTCGTAGCATACAAAACCAGGATTTTAGACGTTTTGATATTTTCAAATATCGACAATCAAAATTGTCATTTTTAGCATTTTAGGTATGCATAACGTAGGGGTGGTTTTTAGGAGCCTTTTCGTACATTCTCTCCTACTCAATAATTTGTGGGATTAATAATAAGGATTTTTGATATTTTCCTATTTTTAATATCGACTATCAAAATTGTCATTTTTAACATTTTAGGTATGCATACCTTAGGGGTGGTTTTTAGGAGCCTGTCGTACATTCTCTCCTACTCTATAATCCGTGGAATTGATAACGAGGATTTTTGAGGTTTTCCTATTTTTTAATATCGACTACCAAATTGCCACTTGTAACATTTTAGGAATGCATACCGAAGGGGTAGTTTTTAGAGGCCTTGACGAACATTCTCACCTACCTTATAATTCGTGGGATTAATAATGCGGATTTTTGAGTTTTTTGTATTTTTAAATATCGACAAAGAAAATTGTATTAGGCATGTTTGAATAACGGATGATGTGTAATGGTCGTTAACCCCATTAAATGATTAAAATTTCAAAAATTTCTTTCGACGGAGAATCATTTTGTATCCTACTAAATAAATTAGGCCAAACAAAATTCGATAAAAATCTTTAATTTCGTTCATATGAATGTTCGGAACTTCAAGTACATATTTTGACTGCGATCAGTTTCAAATTACTTTTAGAATTTCTAATACATTTGGAAGTCACACGAATTGGTTCACACGCGGGTAGGTTAGAAGAGGTTAGATGGGTCAAAATGCACCGAAAGTTGCTTTAAATTTTCTGCGTATTATACATGTATTTGTAATATATCTGATTGAATCTCTCGGCTAGCTAGGAAGATCCGAAGGATGCCGGGGATATCGATCCTGATGCCTTATCATGCTAATGTGTCTTCCGTCGTCTTTCCCGTATGCGACCGTTTTAATCAAGCTATTTAAATATTTTTTCAATTAGTCCGTCACTGCTTTACATAGGTGAAGCAGTGTTATGAATTGACAGTAGAATCGCTTACCTGTCGCTCTCCCTCATCATCAGATAATAGAATGCCTAACCTTTATCAAGATTAGTAAGGCATCTTTTTTTAGCGATAATATCAGCAAAAATCAAGTTAACCAAATTTTTATTGGAAAAGACCTTAGATCAATGAATTTACAAACAAATTATTATTCGCTTTGGTTGTTACGTTTAGGGTGGCTACTAAAGTCTCAACAAATTCGCAAACATTTCCCGGTCCTCAAAAGAACTTTTCCCAGTTAAAAATGAAAAAATATTTTAAGTTGAATTTACAGCAATTCAGATTCGATAGATTGAAAAAGAAGCACTGAAAATCGTTCAATCATCAAGACTTTTAATTCCAAATTCTACGAAGTGATTACAATTTCTACAATAATTTATTTTTAATCTAACATTTAACAGGTTTATACAATTTAATTTTAATTATGTAACTATTAAAACTTTAAATCAAGAATTGTACAATTTTCAATATTAAACCTTTTACAAAAATTTTCCATAAGACTTTTTAAGCAACTTCACAATCAGAGGAATGTCCTTATGTGCCCAAAAGATGGTTCTTGACAAAAATTATATTCCCTCTTAAATTGAAAGGTTAGGAGGATTTTCGTTAGTCTCAAAAATATTCTTTTTTCATGCAAAATCATTGTTTTGTGACACACTCAACCTAATCTTGCTACCAAATAATTCAGTTCGCGTCAAAAAAAATATTACGTGGTTCTAAACAAAACAGACAATGGGTCGATGCTTCTGTTTCAAGACAACTTTCTTACTGAGTGTCTAAACATAAATTTCAAAAAGATTTCTTTAAGGAAAGATCCTACAGACGATTATAATTTTGTGCCTAAAAAACTTCCACATTATCCTGTAGTTACAATATGCAAAAAAGGTATGTAAAGCTTGTACATTGTACAACACTATTAACGAATAGATATGTTAACTAATTAACTCTCGATTCTGAACCGGTCTTGAGTCTTAGCGGCCTAGAATCGGATTCGTTTTTTTCATGTCAACAATCAGAAACGCCTGATGCGGCACTGACAGTCCGAGCGTATAGGCTGTCAAGGGATGCTCGGGGGGGGGGGGGGCAGGCAAGCGTGAGGCCTGCCGAAGATTGGGTGGCCTAGAATTGAGTGTATCTACTAATTTAGGGCTCATTTTTCAAATGTAGGGTTTCACTATTTTTAGTCAAGTTTGGGGTCTGTGCTCGCTTAAAGTTAAGCTGGCACAACAGTGCTGCAAAACTTACTACAAAAGATTTTATGAAAATTTCACCTTACACAGGGTGTTCAAAAAAGTTTCGATACACCTAAATATCTCTCCAGGTAAATATTTTTTCAAAAAGGTCAAGGTCGTTATTGAAGTAACTTTTAACGAGGAATCCAGTGGTGACCTTGAATTTGACCTTGAACTTCATCTTGATTGGACCCGACCCATACCTGAGTCAAGCCTAAAAACCATCATTCGAAGTTCAAAGTCTTCCTTGACCCATGACCTGAGAACATGCTTGGACGTAAAATTTCCCGCTCTTTCGATTGCCGCTATCAAAAATAGGGGTTCCCATTTTAAAAAACAAAAATAACCTTGAAATAACCTTGAAGATCAAGTTCAAGGTCAAGGTCACCATTGGATTTCTCGTTAAAAGTTACTTCAAGAATGACCTTGACCTTTTTGAAAAAATATTTACTTGGAGAGATATTTAGGTGTATCGAGACTTTTTGAACACCCTGTATAATAATGCATTGCTCATTTCGGGATCTCTGCATATGATCATTAAAGTTTGACACAAAAGTTTACACAACTATTGTTAAAAAAAATTTACCTACAGTTAAATTTTCAAAAGTTATATGCTTTGCATAATTTCAAGTTCATTTAGGGCTTCTGGAATATTGCAATGAAAGATCGAAACATCGGTTGGTTAAAAAGACAAATAAATTATCACTCTTTGATATATGAGTTCATTGCTTGTTATTTGACCGTATGACCAAATTAATTAATTCTAACGAAAGAATAACTTCGTTAGTGATACGACGGTCGGTGAAAATCCACACTGTTGTGATACTCAAAGAAATATATATATACATATATAAAAGGCTATAATAAGAATTTTAATGGTGAAATTCAAGACTTGCTCCTTGAAGTCATATAATTTCTTAATCGAAAAGTGTTAAATTTTAAATCCTCCCAAAAGTGAAAAAGATACTTGCTAACAAGATTGAAGTCAACATTCCAAATGGTATATTTTCAAATAATAAACGTTCTGAATTAAACAATATAAGTATTTAAATTTGAGAATCCAAGCCTTGAAAATTAAACGATTTTACAACAATTAGGATTTAAAATTAGATATACCTCAAACTTAAGGTGATGCCTCCGAAGGTAGTTAATGCCTGGTTTTGCCGGTCTCAACATTTAAGAATTGAGGCCCACCTTGTGTCTCGCACCTGCGAGTTTCAAAAGTGATAAAGTTAAGGCTTATTCTAAAACCTCAGTGGGCTGATGGCTGGAGTCACAACGTGACCGTGTCGCCTTGGATGCAAATGGCCTGATTATTTATCCGATGCTCGCCGTGACTTCGACCAACCGACAAACCGATAGATAGTGTGTACCGATAGTGCACTGTATTCACAATTTTATGTAAAATCGACTCGCCGCTAGTGGCCCGTTCAACCACTCTTTTCGCCGGAAGTCCTCGGCCTCTCATGCCTGTCTGCGACACAACTTCCGGTTCAAGGGTTATAACTCTGATTCCCGTTTGCTTTATTTGCTCGATGCTCGATTTTTATACCTATATTATTTAAACAAATCCCAACATGAAATTTTCATGAAATTTCCAATACTTTTACGTAAAAATATTGTTACGTTATGAAAAATATTGTTATGTTATGTTATGAAAAATAATCAATTTTTCATATTTGTTTTTTAGATTTTTTTAATTTTATGGCCAAATATCAGTGTTTGTGCTTATACTAATAATAGAGAACATACCATATTAAAAAAACAGAGTAAGATAAAGTTGAGAGCATCGTCACATCAATACTTATCGCAGTAAAAATATTTAATTAGAAAAAGAGAGTTTAACATTTGTTGAGCGTAATAGTTAAGACTCCCGACTGCTAGGCGACAGATTTAAGTATAGATGTAAGTGTTCGATACTCCGTAGCGTTAGAAATTTTTCTTGTAATATAATGTTTAAAAACGTAATATATGTATTCATTCTTAATAGGACCACTAAAATACAAAGTGAAAATAGTCGCAACCAATTATTACTTATTTTTTAAATACTTTTTTGCCATATGAATTAAATATTCATCAAGTAATAGAAAGGGTCTAGACGGGTCCCTACTAATCGTCGGGTGATAACAGGGCACTCTCGTTAGGGCCTGCTCAGAATTTCTAGCTTGAATCTGGCTAAAACAGTGTTACAGAACTAGTCAGGCCCTCTCCATTTTCCCCGACGAGCGCCCGATTAGAAATAGGGAAATCTATCCAAGGCCCTACTTAACTTAGATCAAAGTTTGTACATGGGGTTATATACATATACATATACACTCTAAAGATTACATAGACTGATGTTAAAATCGGTTCCCTCAATTCGCTCCCTGGGGTGGGGGTGGGGCAAGTTCGAAATCTTAAATGGGAATCCCTATTTTTTATTGAATATTCGGATTCTTTGGATAAAAATTCGTATGATTTGTCTAAAACATTTTTCTCATATCAAATTTTTTTTTACATTTTTGTTCGAACTTGCCCCCACCCCCACCCCAGGGGCGGTGTGGGGAAACCGATTTTAACATCAGTGTATGTACTCCACAGAGTGATTAAATTTTGATTCATAACATTTTTTCATAGAGTGCCTATTTTTCGAGATATTTGAAAGTTTTAAGTTA
>JAAAKG020138927.1:0-12502 GCA_010014905.2 Druon quercuslanigerum
CCTAAAGCCAACAACTTACATCAACAATTTCTACAAAATTTTATTATTGAGGGTCAATATAATTCCCCCAGCGATTAATTAATGGTTAAATTTCAAAAAAATAAAATTTCGAAACAATGTTTCAATTTTGAACAAACGGGATGAATTTTAAACCAAATCAATGAATCTAAAACAAACAAAAAAGCAAATTAATTTTCGACAAAGTAGTTCAACTTTGAAAGAATTTATTGAAATTTAAAAACTAAAAGATTAAATTAAAGCCAAAATGGTTTACTTAAATTTTCAAAAAAATGGAATGGTTCATACTTTAATTTAGGAACTAATTTTTAAAAATGTATACTATCAACCAAACAGTTCCAAAATATAATCATATAGTTATACTTTCAATCTGAATGGCTGAATTTTTAAAAAAATATTTAAATTTTCAAGACAAATAATTAAATAAAATCACGAATCTTCAGGAAAAAATAAAATTTCAACAGAAGAGTTCAACAAGAATGTAAAAACATTACTGATATTGTTGAATTTCACAATTTTTTAAAAGAAATGATTTAAATTTTTATATAAATAAGATAATTTTGTAACTGAATGGTTGAATGTTAAAAATTCTAATTTTAAACAAATATTTTAATTTTCAATAAACGGGATAAATGATAAACTAAACTAATGGATCTTCAACAATAAAAAAAATTTGTTAGATAAAGTGGTTCAACTTTCAATCATTTATTTGAATTTTTAAAACCAAAAGATAAATATTCGAGACAAAATTGCATAGTTTAATTTTAAATTACAAAAGATCAATTTTAAATAAAAATGTGAATGGCTAAATCTTCAATTTCGAAAATAATTTTAAAAAACAAATATTAATAACAAGAATAATAATAATAAGACTAAAAAAGTTTTTTTAACAAAATAGTTGAATTTTTAACTGACATCATAAATCTTAAGGAAAAAAGTAATTTCCTAATAAACGAGACACTTCTTAAATAAATAATGGAACTTCCAAAAAATCTAATTTTGAACGAAACAGTTCAATTTTCAATAAACGGAATGCATTTTAAATTAAACTGATGAATCCTGAACCAAAAACTAATTAGTTGAATTTTCAAAAAGAAAGATTTATAATTACAAAATTAATTTTGAACCAGAACAAATTACTCAGATCTTAATAAAGTGAGAAACGAGTTAAAGAGAAAAAAAATAAATTCTATCAAAAATTTGGAATAGGGGAAAGAGTGTAAAATCTGTGAAAGAGAATACGCAAGAAAAACTTTCTCTTCCTCTTTTTTTCTATGTGCTCACAAATTTCGCTGAATAGCCAATTAACACACAAGTTGACTTTCCTTGATTGTAGGTTTCTTAAGATTTTTTCTAAATTAAATTTTTTTTTTCTTTTTGCAGAGTTCAGTTTACAAGCCGAGCGTTCACCTCATGCAGATTCTATTCCTGGCGTTCCTTATGATGGATCTTCTTCTTCTCTCGACTTGTCACTTTCTCTTGCCATACCTCATTCGGGTTCTCCAGCCAGGTCTCCCCCTCCTACTAAACCTTCTCTTCGTGTCAGAAGCAGATCTCCTCCTGCCAGTGGTTCTCCTATACGCCTTCAGGGATTTGCAAGTAAAGAACTTAGATCTGTTCGCCTTATTCCCAACGCGAATCCGAACGGGCTATTCGAAATTCGGAGGTACGTTTTTCCTCGTGATGCACCAATTCAAGTGAGAGAGGGAAATCAGATCTATGGACCCATGCCAACCGGAAGACAACCTGTATTAGTGACGCCCAATGGTGAAGTCTTCGCAATTTTAGTGGAAAATAACAGAGAACTTAATGGAATATATATAATGAAATATGGAATGCGAAAACGGGCAAAAATAAACATGGAAAGCGGCAAGGTTCAAGAGTTGACCAAAGCAGAAGTCGAGGAAACTCCCTTGGGCAAGAATCGACCAATTTTCAAAAATTTTCAAATAATAAAGGTAGTCGACTTTCGTCCACAACATTGACTACAGTTTTTTAGTAATATGAAACTAAAATATTAAAGTGGATAAAAAACTTAACATTTTCAACCTCGAATGTTTTAAAATCGGAATAAATAAATTCCAGGTTTAAATTGATGTCTTTATTCCTGTGACAGTACCATTTGCAAACAAATAGTTGAATTTCGAACAAGAAATATTAATTTTTTAATTAAACAGTTGTATTTACAACCAAATAGTTGAACTCTATAAAAAAAAAGAATCTTAAGGCCATGTGACGAGAGGATCACGTGACCTAAGCTGGTTCAGAATTTTTCTTTCCCAACTTACGTTTAAACGAAATGAGGTATCGCCCTTAAAGTTTAGGAAATGAAAAAGGAGGTAATGTAATGATTTGTGCGGCGTATTTTTCTTGAAAAAGTATTTTAAATCTTATAAATCGAGAAAATTTCCTAATACGGAAATTTTTTAATTTGTCCCTGCTTGTTGCATCAACACCTTCATTAAAATTAGCATTATTTTATTCATTTAAAGTTCTTTTTCTAATCTCTCTGACAGCATAATGGAAAAGGAGCTGAGGGGACATCAGCAGTTCTGTGTTTCGAATCCTAGTAGAGCGAAAAGAGAAATATCTTTTTTTCAAGAAAAAATTTAATTTGAAAGTTTAAAAAAAATTATTTATATCTAGTCGAATAATGCGTCATGAATTTGCTGTTTTTGAAGATTTCTAATCTTATCAATATTGTAAATTATTTGCCTCCATAGTTAAGTAACATTTTTTTCATATAATTTTTACTCCTAATGATACTCTTAAAGGAAAATTTGATTTTAAAGATTTTGAAGATAAGGCTCACGGTAATATTTCACTTTATAAGTCTTAAAAATAAATTTAATATAAATCGCTAAACTTCCTTTTCATACAAAAATCTTAGGAAATAATTTATAAGAAGACAGCAGCAAATTATTCCATTATCCATAGAACTTAAATTTTATATAGTGGAAGATATTGGTTTTAAAGAATTAGGCAATAAAATTATTTTCCTTGAAGCTCACTCGAATGAAATGTAAATATCTAAGCAAGACAAACAGAATGCCCACAATCTCTGTAATGACGACTATAAGAGAGATATTTTATATAATCGGATAAAAAACTAGAATATTAATTTTTTAAATTGCGAAACCAAGTATGTATTCATACATCAATTAGTTTTTCCTCTAACTAGGAACGATGACGATTTATTTGACTCTCGTCATGGCTTTGCCGTTTTTCCTCCAATCTATTGGTAAATATAATAAGACAATACATCTATGATTTCATGTACTTTCTTTAAGTTATACACAAATCAAATCTTTTTGATGCAATATAAATTTTATTTTAGTTGCTTTTTTCTTTCTAACTTTATTTGATTTTTTCCAAAATAAATACAAATTTAGTCTGAATTTATTGTAACAAAATTAATAATTTATGTGCTAAAGAAAAATGGAATTCTAAAAGTAACGTTTATGATATGGCACTCGTACCATATCCAAAAATGTTACAACCTTAAAAAAATGTCAGTAGAAATTTTTAATTTTTACAATAATTAATCACTTTTAAAAATTTAACTGATGGGGTTGTTCTTATAAAATTGTTTAAAACTTCTTATTTGATCTATTCTAAATTACTTTGAGACAATTCAAAGTGTTCACAATATATATAAAACACAAAATATATTTTAAAAAGTTACATAACTTTCTGAAAATCATAGTAAAATTCAACCAAAAGTCTCAAACCTTTTTAATTTATGAAATATTTTTTATGATTTATAAACGTATACAAATGGGTTAAATATATTTTTCAGTCATGCAAGAAATTTTGAAGACCATCATATTTAGTTGGAAATCTGTGCAAAAAGCACTCAAACACATTTTTAGCCTATCTATTAGGTGTATTAAAATTTATTGTCAAGATTAAACTTTTCTTTTTGTCAAGGGTCAGCTAAAAAATCCCGAAAAGTAAAACACTCAAAATTATAAAATTGACGAAACATAAAAATCCCGAATTGGAACATTCCTGAATAATTTCCGACAGATAATTTCCGAAACCACACTAACCAGAAAATTCCAGAATTTAAAGAAGTAAAATTTATTAAGATAGCGGACCCAAAATGGCGGCCGAAATCCAAAATTGTATGCTTATTTTGATATTTTTGCATAAAACTATTTTTAATTGTTACAAATTCACTAAAATTGATAAACGGGCTTTTTTGGCTCGCTGATCATGCGCCTGATGTCAGATTTTACAAATTCAAGATGTCGGATACAATATGGCGGCGACAATTTTGTAAATCATTTAAAATTTATAAAATATGGTGGAGAAAAATTTTGAAAATTTAGGAAAAATAAGATTTTAAAACCTAATACAAGTTTCACGGTCAACAACCTAAAAAATGATCATACACAATATTCTATAAATTTTTAATTAATATGAAATTAACTGTCATCTTATTTAATATAATAGGTATAGTTTGTCATTTATTTTTGCAGATTAATGATCAAGGATTAAAAAAAAACCCTATGTACTAATATTCAAAAATTTTGTATGATTTTGAAAATTTTCTGCCGCCATATTTTATAATTTTAAGTGAGTTTGAAAAATGGTGGCTGCCATATTGGATCCGCCATTTTAAATTTGTAAAATCTAATATCATAATTATGTTCAGCGAGCCAAAAAAACTACTATAAACTAATTTTCATAAATTTTAAAAGATTTAGAAAAATTTTCGTCGCCATATTGGATCCGCCATCTTGAATTTGAAAAATCTGTCATCAGATTCATGATCAGCGACCCAAAAAACCCCTATATAACATTTTTCATAAATTTTTAATGATTTAAAATTTTGTTCCGCCACATTGGATCCGCCATATTAAATTTGTAAAATGTGACATCAGAATTATGTTCAGTGACCCAAAAGTTGCATTTTTTAATAAAATCATGAATATTCCAAAAGAAAATGAATTTTCAATAAAATAGTTCACCAAGAATAAAAAAATGTTTATGATTTCGTTGAATTTTCAGAATTTTTGTTATAGCGAAATATTTAAATTTTCAAATATACAAGATAATGAAAAAAATTAAATTTCTAAAAAATTAAATTTCTAAAAAATTAAATTGCAAAAAAAATAGTTTAATTATAAACAAACAGAATAAAGTTTAAAACTAAAAGATTAAATTATAGCCAAAATGGTATAGTTAAATTTTCGATTACAAAGGATTAATTTTCAAACAAAAATAGAAATGTTAAAACTCTAATTTAGGAAATAATTTTAATAAATTTATATATTATCAACCAAACAGTTTCAAAATAAAATCATATTTCCAACCTTTATTCGAATAAAACAAATGATAAACAAAATACTTGTTTTTTTAACCAAATAATTTACTTTTGAACTAAATTTTAGAATTTTTAACTGACATCACGACTCTTCAGGAAAAAAAATTAAATTACAAATAAGGCTTTAACAAGAGTGTAAATCTTCAACAAAAACAAAAAAGAAATCTGCCAGCCTCGCAGTCTCTTTTTATATTCCCCACATTTGTACACAGAATTTTTAAAACTTGTTATAAACCAAAGTAATTTGGCGATTGTGAATACTCTTTTGTTAAAGCTCCTTTGGCTTTAACGAATAATTTCTCATCACGTATCTAGTGCTTCTTTATCGATTTTGTCCATCAAATTGTATATCATTACCATAAATGTACTCTCTAAATCTAAATCACTGAAATGGTACGGATTGTCAGGGATATTTCGCTGTTTGAAATAGCTGGAAAATAGTTACTAACAATCAGTAAAAAGTTACTTATTCATTCAGTGAAATAAACGCTATGTCAATCTAAAAGTCATAATAAAAGAATATTTGAGTAGATTTAATCATATAATCATACTCAAATCTTAAAACCCATAAATATTATCAAATATTAAGATAGGTGCAAAATTTCGATGCTTTTACATGACAAATAACCTCACATATTACTTTAATTTCAAGATTGGACTGTTATTTACACACCCGTTAAGTAAGTAATTTTTATGATACTTAGAATATATTTTTTCTGCAATTAATTCAACAGACTGAAATCCGAAAAATAAAAACAAATATTTCATTAAGGAGTTTCTTTTGCTACTCAAGTAAAAGAGTAACAACGCCTAAATCTACAACTTATAGGTTATTTTTCAATAGGCTTACTTCGGTGCTAATAAACTAATTAGTGAATGGGTCCGAAATCACTGATTAATTAGTGAAATGCCTAACTACTATTTCAATCAGTGATTTTTTTCACTGATTCGTATTTAGGGAGTATATTATTACAATTCATAACACACATTGACATTCAAACATACGTATTTATATTATCTGGTTTAAAATAAATGAACATTATTTTTTTTCAAAATTTGTTTAAATAAACATTTTATTGCAACTTTTGCCCCTTTTTCAAAAACTGAAGTTGCTCATTTCCAGTTTTTTCCTGAAGTTTAAAAGTCAAGTCTTTCGATTTTTGTCACCATCCCTCCTCGAACCACAGGGGGTGAAATTTGCAACCTTCGGGCAAAGCGGATATATTCAGATGGTCATAACTTCCTTTTTACAAATGAACATTCAATTTTCTATGAGTGATTCCTATATGGTTTTTCATGCTCTTTCATACCGTGAAATCTTTTTTTTTTAATTTTTATAAGACAATTGCCATTTAAAATTTTTATGTAACATTTTCTACTCTGCGGCAGGTTTTTTCAAGGATTTTTAAACGCGCGCTCGGACAAGTTGGCCAGTCCTACCGGGGACTTGATTTTATGCATGATTCTCCAGCGAAGCTGCACTGAATCCATCATAATTTATTTTGTTCGCTTTTTTTCGAGCATTGTTTGCTCCTCTGAATTTAAGGCTTTTTGACTGTTTTCGGACACAGATCATGTTTTGCTGCGAATGAAGTTTTTTTCAATTGCAATGTTCCACTCTTATTTGGAATAAATCCGGGGTATTTTAGAATTACTGTTTCCTTTAAATGATTATCAGCCCATTTGAATAACCCCAGCGCAGTTAGGATTGGATTCTGTGCTGAGCGCTGCCAGCTAGCTTTTGCCGCAAGTCTTTTTAAATTTCCACCAATCCCGTCACATGGACCCTTTCCATTTTCAGTTGCCTGGAAATGTGTTTCTGCAGAAGTTCTAAGATCTCTTTTGTGAATTAACAGATTTATTAAGGCATATTTATTTTTTTAAATGCGGCGCGGCTCCGTCTGTCACATAATAAATTTTGTTAAGAACGTTTAATTTCTTTTTGAGGCACACGCTGATGAGTTTTTTAAATGTGTACACAGCTTTAGTGTGATGACTTAAACAATCTGAGATGATTACCATGCTAAAATGCTTCATTTCGCTTCCATCTTTGTAATAAATATCTACTGTGAATATAGTTGCTTAATTATTTTTCCAATGGAAAGTTTGTGCAGCATTCTGAATGATGAAAGTACAATTTTCAGCAAAATTAAAGTGCTTCTATCAGTTTGCCAAACGTCCAATACATCAGTCAGGTACTTTTTAAAATGTTCAATTTCAGGACAAGATTCGCTCACTGCACGTAATTTCTTCAAGGCATTCATGATAATTTGACATTTGTCTATCAGTTCCCTCGGTTAAATTTTTAATATCAATCGCCTTCAACATTAACATTACGTTTTCATGATAAACGTAGACACAAACATTGTGAGTTCCACTTGCTCGAGTTAAAACACAGTGCTTTGGTCTTAGTTGTACGAATTTCGAAAATCCAATCTTTACATTTTCAAGTAGGGCTACAAATCTAAAATATATTTCTGAAAGATTGCACAGAATCAATCTCTTCTGTACTTGCCAACGAGTACCGTCTAGTTTTGTGACAGATATAAAATCCTTCTTACTTGGCATCTTTTGACTATTTTAGTCATCTTTGTACAAGTTTATTACCAAATTTTCAGTTTCTTCTGCCAATTTTTGTCCTCGCTTGGCTTTCGGAAACGTCGAAACTCCACCTGTCCAACTAAGAATTTCTTTAATTGGAATCAGGAGGTCGAGACCCGCTAAGTGATTTTCATAGTTGCATCCTTCTTTTTATTTCTCATTGACAAGCAAAAATCTGTGTCCTCGTTTATCTCTTCCTCTGAATTAATGCCAGGCTCTTCTATAACTCTGGATGGCTGTAAATTGAGAGTTCTACATTTTTTTCAACAAGCACCACATATTTTACTGCCTTTCGACAAATCAGGAAAAAACACGATTTGCTGATTTTTGGTTAGAAGCCTCAGATCAATCCCTCTTACATGTTTCTCCTCACCGAAAGGATTTGCACATCTGCTGCGAAAACTTTGCATGGAAGACATGGTCAGCGTTACATGACCATGAAAGGTCTTTAGGGATCTCACTTGCTTCGAAAGCAGCGATGCGCAAAGAGATTTAAAAACAAACTTATAACTTGAACTTGATAAACAAAAACCACAGAGACGAAGGATAAACACTTTATAAATGTGTACGACTAATAAACAAAAACTGCTGCTTTTACCTTTCAGAAGACTGAAGTCTATGTGATTGCTTTTTGTTTCTTGGTACAATATAATAAGTCTGTTTTATGTGATGGTAATCATGAAAATATACAGCGAAACCTCAACAACAAAAAAACATTAGGGAGAAGCAAGGAGCGAACGCTCTCTTAAAAAATACGTCTGTTCCCTAATTTGTTTATAATTACACCGCACTCGTCACATCATAAATAATCTGGGGCGTATGAATCATTTCTGTTTAGAGTTTCGCTATAAAAATACTTTGTTATTGTATTTTCTCTATTTTAGTTTTATAATGTCATAATAAGCGTGGAAACGTTCGTGTTCGAAAATCAAACATGATAAAAGTACTTATTTTTAGGTATGCATGTAAATATATTAGGGTAATTGTTTTAATCAGAACAAATTCCTGGTTATTTTTTATTTTGTTCTCCGTTCGCCAACTTTTTTCACGACCAATAAAATAAAAAAAATTCGATCTCTAAGGCTAAGCATTTTTCCATTTGAAGGAATAACGTATAAATTGCAAGATATTTAGACGTTTCAATTAAACCAGTTTCTTCCTAAAAAGCTTAGCCAGCTCTCACTGACTTGCACATGCTCTCAGAGATAGCATATTTCTTTCAAAATAACTGTTTTGAAGCACCTGATTTCATTTTGTCTAAAAGATTTTTTTTCTAACCTCAGTGATTTTTTTCTAAACCCCAGATTTTATCAATTCAATTTTTTACCGCTTCGTCTTCTATATCGCAGTTGTGGTGCTCTATTTCATTATCTCCTAATAATTTCAAAAAGCGTATTTCCAAACGTCTAGGCACTAGAGTCTAGTTACAACAACAGTCAAGAATAGAAAAACATTGATGTTCGAAAGCCCTACAAGACTATCATAACAACATTCTGATTTTACTTGGAAAATCGAAAATTCAAATTTTGATTGTACAAAAAGTAATGAAAAATATAAAATTTCGTTTAGTGGTCAAACTATGCAGGATAAAAAAAGATAAATTAACAAAATTGTGGTCGGAAACATCTACAAATTAGTTAAAAATTACGTCTTGATAGGACGCGTCCTTTTTGTTTTATTCGTAAACGAAATTAAACAAAATGAAAAATTTGTCGAAAACAACAAGAGTTATAAAGAAAAATTGATAGAAAAAAGTTTTTTAACTAAAATTCGGCCCCGGTCAAAATCCTAATGGGTACTAGTCCAAAGAATCAAAAGTTTTCGAGATAGATGGGGCTGAACAGAAAAAATAGGACGACAAGCGAATCTAATTTCCTGCTTGAAACTTCAAGATGAGGTGCAGATTTTTCAATAAACTGTGATCAGCACAATCACTGACAATACTAGAAAAACTGAAAGACCAGTTCAGATAATAAAGGCAACAAAATGGCGCTGTGCTGGTAATAATAGGCGAAATCATGGCGCTTTCCTGGCAATGTAAATACTGTTTGAAATATCAAAGGTGGAAGACAGTTCAGTCAAAGAATACAAGACTGTAGACAAATCCAATTATCAAAGGGAAAGCCAGTCCACCTACTATAGTCAATGTAACGTAATTCCGCAAATTCCTTCAATTTGGTAAATTCCACGAATTTCTTAGATTCTATAAATCCCTAGAATTTCCTGCATACGCGCGTTATATACTATATGTTAACCAAGGTTTTGGCTTATTCAGAACATAACAGTTCCCAAAAGAAATGTTTAATAGCTTACTTCCTTTGTCCTAAGGCTTCATTTGCAATTCTTTTATATAAGCAGGCTATTCTTAAATTTGTCTAAAAAGTGTTTACCTGAATTTAATCCTGTATTTCTTGTTGCAGAGCTAAGTTCGGAATTTGAGTGTTTACCAAATGGCGAACCTATTTCTGGCATTCATCGTCGCCGACTTCCTTATTCTCCTGAAAGGTCTTCTCCTGCTATACCTCATGCTGCTGGGTCTCCGGTGACGCCTCCTCCTCCTGTTGAATCTTCTCTTCGCAGCAGATCCAGATCTCCTTATGAGAGTCGCTCGTTTTTGCGCCTAGGTGATCTTTCAATTGCAGGACTTAGATCTGTTCGTCTTATTCCGCACGCGAATCCGTACCGGCGATTTGAAATCCGAAGATACACTTTTCCACGCGATGCATCAATTCAAGTAAAGGAAAAAAATCAGATCCTTAGGCCCGTGTTAGCAGGAATACAGACTGTATTAGCGAATTCAAATAGTGAAGTATTTGCAATATTAGTGAAAAATAAAAGACTTCTTCGTGGAATGTTTATATTAAAGCAAGGTATGCAAAAACGGGCAAAAATTAATATGAACAGTGGCATGGTTGAAATGATGACAACAAATGAAATTGAGGAATCTCCCTTAGGAAATAATCGACCAATCTCCAGGAACTTTCAAATAATAAGGGTAGAGGACTGAAATATTGCAGAGGCTGAAAAACATCATTCTCTGAACTCCTTAACTGTACTCTCATTTTTCAACGAAAAATTCTTCCTTTTCCAGTATTTAATTTTAGATTTAAACGGATTTTTTTATTTCTACCCAAAAATATAATTTTTGGACTGAATTGTTGAATTATTAACGAAAGAATTAAAATAAAAAAATATATTTACATTTTCCAATTAAGAGTGAAACGTCCAACAAAATAATCAAATTTAAAAAACAATTAACTTTAACTAAAGACATTTGCAAGTTCAAATACATCGTTGGATTTTCGGCAACGAAAATAAATTTTTAATTAAAAACAGTTCCATTTACAACCCAATATTTAAAAACTAAAAAACTTTTAAGAATTTGTTGAACTTTTAACTAAATCATTAAATTTTCAAACAAATGCTCTTATTTTCAATCAAAAAAGTGAAATTTTAGCAAAAAATGGTTGCATCTTTAACCCAATAATTAAATTCTCGAACCAAAAAGTCGAGTTTTGTATAAGAGAGTAGACTCTTTCACCATAAATTTTCAGTTTTCTGATCTGATGTGTGAAGTTAATTTAGTTTTGAATTTAAATTGAATATCGAGTGTCGAAACTAAACTGCTAGAGAGCGCTGAATTTCAAGTATAGTATATGTGAATATTTATGGAGTGTGTTCGTTAGTTTTAATTAAGTTTCCTCTCAAATTCGAGTCTTCCGTGAAACGGCTTTTCGTATAAAACCATTAAAATCGTTTATCGGTCAACAGCTAAAATCGTTTGTAAATTTGACTCGGTTCTAAAATTCAAATCGTTGTTTTCGAAAGTTGTAAGTGTTGTGTAATAAATCTACATTTATATTGCTCTTTTTCAAAATAATTACGGTGTTGTTATTATTTGTTATCTCTTACGCGCCGAACAGAGTGCTCTTTAGAATTTAAAGATCCTGAAACCTTTTGATTCTGCCAGGATCTATCAGCGTATAATAATTATACATAGTGCATTTATTGAAGTGTTATGCAGTGTAACGAAATTGAGCAGTTTTGAAAATTTGATGAAATGGTTAGCCAAGTTTTCTTTGTTCTGAGACTATGATGCAATTGCTTGAAAACTTGCAGTTTGTAGAAGTCAACGTCTAAAGTGCAGGAAAATTTTAAAACATTAAATAGCCACTATAAAACATTTATGCAATTGGTTGTTAAAAAACCCAATTTCAAAGTTTTGCAAAATCGTTTGCATCTTTAATCGCAAGCGTGGCAATAATGAAATTGGATTAAAAAAACCTTGACGACTAAAAGGATATTTGTCGTAAAGGAATTTAAAGCTGCCGAATATACTATTTTACATTGCTTATTAATCAAAACCGTGCTTTAGATAATTTAGAAAAATTACATTATTAAAAATCGTCGGTCCAAGGAGAAGCTAATACGTGTGAGTGATATTCTGGTTTATCCCTTTTTTTTAAAGTTAGATGCGCACTCTGTAGTTCGGTATCCCTTCATATCTGGCTCCCGAATAAAGTTGTTTTGTCTCAGCAGACGGCAGAAAAA
>JAAAKG020138928.1:0-12502 GCA_010014905.2 Druon quercuslanigerum
TCCCCTCCCTACCGAGTGAGTCACGCCTACCCCGAAAGGGAAACGGCTTAATGATGTAATAATAATAATAATAATAATCTTGTGTTATTTAGAATTTTGCAATTTGGTTGAATGTTAAACGATTTTGTCAACTATTTTTGTAGTGAATTCATTTTTCATTCAAAATGTAACTTTTCTTACTTTTCGTCGATAAATAATATTTTTAATTGAAAAGTGATATTTTTAATTGAAAATTGATCCGTGTTTGTTGTTGGAAATTTTTTTTTTTATAAAAAAAGACTTCTACATTTATTGCAGGCAATTTTTTAGTTTAATCGAAACTTTTATTATTTGTTTGTAAATGAACTTTTTTGTTACAAATTTATTTCCTCGAATTCATAAATTTAAAGCTTTGTTAAAAAATTCTTCTTTTGGTTTTAAAACTCTACATTCTAGTGGAAAATTAAACTGTTTGGTTGAAAATTCAATTTTTCGTTTAAACCTAATTTATTCAGTTGAAAATTCAACTATATTGGTAGCAAATTAAATTATGTATTTTATAACATAACTGTTTTTCTGAAACTTCGTTTTTTTCTTGAAGAATTAAACTATTTCAATCTATAAAAGTAGAAAATTATTCATGTTTTTTGAAAATCCTTTTTTTGAGTAAGGGATTTTGCTGTTTTGTTAAACATTTTATTTTTACAGTTGAATTCAATTACTTGAAAAATCCTTTGCTTTTGTTGAAATTGATTCTTATTAACTAAAAAGTTAACAACTCCATTTTTTTGGTATGCTTATATTTTTTACTTGAAAATTGAATTATTGAATTAAAAATTCATGCATTTTATTCAAGACTCGACTTTTTGGAGATAGTCAATCCTCTTCTTTAGATATTAATATTTTTACGTTAAAAATTAACCTATAAACAAAAATGAAACTATTTTATTGAAAGTTTAATGATCGCGTTGAAAATTCTACTATTTTTTTTATTCACCTTTTTTTAGCAAGAAATAAACTCTGTTGTTAAAAATTTGTCCTTTGGGATTAAAAATCCATCTTTTATGGTTATAAATTTATCACACTAAGCTGAAAATGAACTGTTTGAATTAATGACTGGACAACTGAATTTTTTAAGAGAATTAGTCTTTAATATATCGACTATTACACATGTGTGCTACTCTAGGGAAATGATATTTTCAACTTTTTGATTTCTACCCATAAATGTTTGACTAAAAAGTTTGGCAAATCTTAGAGTGTGTAAAACTATTACTGAATAGAAAAAAGTATAAATAAGTGAGAGAACTTTGGGTCGCAGCATATTCTCGAAGAACCGCAGGGACTTGAGCAAGTATAACCAATACTCGAAAGAAAAGTCTTGGGGCAGGCAGACAAGAGAAACTTTTATATTTCTTTCTACTAAGCGTAAAAGCCACCAATTCTCTGTTCCAGAGAGCTGGATGGAGCGACTGTTACTCACTAGGTGAGCCAACAGCTGCAGCGAAACTTCGAGTCCAGTTACAATAGACTTGAGTCTGTATTTCCACTCCATTTCGTATTTCTTTCATAATATATATGGCCGTCTTTTTTTTGCCCTACCCGTCGAAGTCGCTTTTCGCAGCTACGAATCCTATTCAGCGCCTTCGGAAATTCACCCTTAAACCACTTCCCCAATCCACGATGCTTGCTGGCTCTTGAAAAGCTTCTTGGTCTTGTTAATCTTTGCATTTACACGCATTTCACCTTCAAGGGCTCTTTCGATGCTTCTGGAGACAACCCCATTCACCCTAATAATTTTCTGCTTCATTTCATTCCTGAACTGCTTCAATTTCGAGAATAATGTCTACCGATTTCCTTTTTATTTTAAGAGATTGTTTTCCTATATGACAGTCCTTTACCCACCAATCAATAGACTTTTATAACATCAGTGATGTGCATGAATCCGATTGAAAGGCCTATAGTCCGACTGAGCGCGTTAGTCACGAAATGAATTTTCCGAACCGGTTTAGCTGAGAATGAGGGCGAAGAAACCGAATCGACTCAGCGGAGCACTAATTTGAAAAAATCCGAATCGATTCACGGCGTGGATATCAGGAAAATTTTCTGAACCGGCTCAACGGTGAATACCGAATTGAATTTTCGGAACCGACTTCTCAGCTGAGAATCAGGACCAAGAAATCCAAATCGACTCCGTGGAGAACTGATTCACGATAACCTGAACTGACGCAGCGTGTGGTCATCAGTCAAATTTTTTTAACCAGCTCAGCTCATGAGTCAAAGTCTTTTACGAATCGAATTTTCCAAACCGTCCTAGCTAATCATTGGGTCGAAAAAACCCGAAACGACTTAGCGCGTTAGCCACGAAACGAATTTTGAGAACTCCCTCAGCTGAGAATTGAGTAACGAAAATCCGAAGTTACGAGTCGACACTTCCTGGCAGTCATTGCTGAGAAATGAGTCTACAAAACCCTAATCGATTGTTCGCGTGAGTCTGAGTCGAAAAAATCGAAACCGTATCCTCGTGTGTGTCATGAATCTGAATCTTTCGAACCGACTCATCGCCCGAGTCAAGCAAATCATTTTCCAAACTAGCCCAGCAGAGGATTAAGTCAAAAAAATCCAAAGAGATGAGTCGAAATTTCCCAACAGTCTCAGATAAGAATTAAGGAAACAAAATCCGATCCGTTTCAGCGCATGATTCATGAGTCAAAGAAATTGGAACCGACTCAACGTGTTAGTCATTAGTCACAATTTATGATGCTACTCAAAGCGTGAGTCACGAATCGAATTTTCCTAACCAATTTAGCTAAAAATTATGTTTAAAAAATCCAATCCGACTCAGCGCGTGTGTCATCAGGCTCATTTTCTGATGCCACTCAGAGCGTGAGTTACGAATCGAATTTTCCAAACCAACTCAGCTAAGAATTAAGTTAAAAAAATCCAATCCGACTCCGCGCATGATTCATGAGTCAAAGAAATCGGAACTGAGTCAACGCGTTAGTCATTAGTCACGTTTTTTGAAGCGACTCAGTGCGTGAGTCATGAATTGAATTTTCTAAACAAACTCAGCTGAGAATTAGGTTTAAAAAATCCAATCCGACTCAGGGCATGATTGATGAGTCAAATAAATCCGAACCGACTCAGCCCGTGAGTCATCAGTCACGTTTTTTAAAGCGACTCAGTGCGTGAGTCACGAATCGACTTTTCCAAACCAACTTAGCTGAGAATTGAGTTTAAAAAATACAATCCGACTCAGCACATGATTCATGAATCAAATAAATCGCAATCGACTCAGCGCGTGAGTCATCAGTCACATTTTCTGAAGCGACTCAGTGCGTGAGTCACGAATCGACTCAGCTGAGAATTGAGTTAAAAAAAAAATCCAATCTGTCTCAGTGCATGATTCTTGAGTCAAAGAACTCGGAACCGACTGAGCGCTTGAGTCATCAGTCACGTTTTTTCAGCAGCTCAGTGCATGAGTAACGAATCGAATTTTCCAAACCAACTCAGCTGAAAATTTAGTTTAAAAAATACAATTCGACTCAGCGCATGATTCATGAATCAAAGAAATCTGAACCGACTCAGCGCGTGAGTCATCAGTCACATTTTCTGAAGCGACTCAGCGCGTGAGTCACGAATCGACATTTCCAAACCAACTCAGCTGAGAATTGAGTTAAAAAAATCCAATCCGTCTCAGCGCATGATTCATGAGTCAAAGAAATCGGAACCGACTGAGCGCTTGAGTCATCAGTCACGTTTTTTGAGCAGCTCAGTGCGTGAGTAACGAATCGAATTTTCCAAACCAACTCAGCTGAGAATTGAGTTGAAAAAATACAATCCGACTCCGCGCATGATTCATGAATCAAAGAAATCGCAATCGACTTAGCGCGTGAGTCATCAGTCACATTTTTTGAAGCGACTCAGTGCGTGAGTCACGAATCGACTTTTCCAAACCAACTCAGCTGAGAATTGAGTTTAAAAAATACAATCCGACTCAGCACATGATTCATGAATCAAAGAAATCGCAATCGACTCAGCGCGTGTGTCATCAGTCACATTTTCTGAAGCGACTCAGTGCGTGAGTCACGAATCAACTTTTCCAAACCAACTCAGCTGAGAATTGAGTTAAAAAAATTTAATCCGTCTCAGCGCATGATTCATGAGTCAAAGAAATCTGAATCGACTCAGCGCGTGAGTCATCAGTCACATTTTCTGAAGCGGCTCAGTGCGTGAGTCATGAATCGAATTTTCCAAATTAACTCAGCTGAGAATTGAGTTGAAAAAATCCAATCCGAGTCAGTGCATGATTCATGAGTCAAAGAAATCTGAATCGACTCAGCGCGTGAGTCATCAGTCACATTTTCTGAAGCGGCTCAGTGCGTGAGTCATGAATCGAATTTTCCAAATTAACTCAGCTGAGAATTGAGTCAGAAAAATCTAACTCAGCTCGCCGCTTCATTAAGCGTAACACAATAAAAATTTTTAAATTTGATTTTTAAAATGTTAAACCCTCCAAGAGTACCCCTAAAATAAAACATAATTTCAACCAAAAAATAATTAATATAAGGTTTTTAAATTAACTTTTACTTCAGAAATATTCCAATTTCATTATTAAAATATTTCAGTAATTTAAAGAAAAAATTTAATTTAAAACAACACAAATTTTAATTTTTAACAAATTTTTTGTTTTTGTAATTACATTTTCCTTATTTTTCAATATTATAAAACTTATGAAAATTAAGTCACAAGCTACAAGTTTGGTACGATTAGGCAAATTTTTGGAAAAATTGAGTCATTTCGTTATTACACTGTATACATTGTATTGGAAAATTCTGAAACTTTAAACCAAGCAATTTTACGATTTTTTACGTTAAAAACAAATCTGATCAAAAATTATTCTTTTTTCGATCTCTCTGGTAGCTTAAGGGAAAAACACCGGTCCAACAATAGGAAGTTCTCCGGTTTGATTTCCATCGAAGCGAAGGAAAAGATCTTTTTTAGAAAAAGTTAATTTTATAAAGTTATTGTTATTATCTAATGTTCACCATTTTTTTCTTTTTTGTTTGTAAGTACAACTATTTGGTTAAAAAAGTATATATTTAGAATTCAACTATTAAGTAGAGAATTCGTCTCTTTTATTGAATTTAACTTTTTGCCTAATCTAAAATTACAATCTTTTGTGGATGAAATAAAAATATAGAATTTTTTAATAAAAATGTACCTTTTTGGCAAAGTTCGAATGTTTGGATAAAAACTTAATTATTTTGTTGAAAAAGTTAGAATTTTTTCCCGAAGATTGATCTCTGGTAAATTTGTGTTGTGGGTTGAGAATTCGAATATTTTGGGAAAAACTTCATTTCGTTTAGGTATAAATGTAACACCCTGATTGAAAATAATTAATTAATATTAATAAAATACATAATAAGGATTCAACTATTTGATTGCAAAATGGTCTTTCTTTGTTGACATTTCAACTATTTGGTAAATAATTGCACCAATTTATTAAAAACTATTTCTTTGTTGCTAAAGATTTATAATCTTAGTCGACAATTTAATTATTTGGTTAAAATTGAATATTTTGTTGAAAATTCGTATTTTTTAAGGGTTTTTTTTCTGTAGAAAACGTTTTAGATACCAGAAAACATTTTCTAAACCTCTTGCAGATTTTAAAATAATTAAAAAAAAAAAGGCCTGCTTAAAAAATAATGATCTGTGATAGGGCTGTAAATACAAATCTGTCAAAGTTTGAGGAGTCGTCTGAGGCTGCCAACAATATAAAAAATTTAAAGCCTTCAAAATTTGAAGAAAACACAAATACGAGTTTTTTAAACCATATTTTTTAAAAATTAAATATCAAGACGTTTATCAATTCTTTTGAGTGGTCCTCACACTACTAAAAATGACCCCCAAAGATCAATCCTTTCATCATCAACTTAATCAGCAAAGTATGAAATAAATTTTTGCCCTTGTCAAAATTTCGCGAATGAACCATACAATTCGAAATATGAAAATCCTCTAATTGCTTTCAAATTCAGAAATTGATGTCCAGAGTGGCAGTAAATTTTGGAGAAATTCAGACACTTATTTAGGTCAATGGTACAGAGTAAACTGGTCGCATCGTTTTGACCAAAGCTCGTACTGTTATTAGTTGTATAGGTATCCTCGAGTAACGCTTTTGGCAAGTACCCAATTTTTTTTTCACTGCCGTTCCTACGACAAATACGAACCTCTTGTCTTTACCTCTTTCAGCGTAGACTTACAGTGCCAGTCTGCGTTTTTCACTCCGATTAACGAAGAGACAGAAATGTGCTATCCGTCAGCCCTAGCTGGCTTTTGTAATTCGAGCAGCGACGCGACGATACTAAACTGCTTGCACAATGGAAGCTGTTAAATGCCAGAACATGTACAAAAGTGCAGGAGCCATTTTCTTCAGACAGATAGTGGTGGGAAAAAAGAGCACCACTTGGAGAATTAATCTGAAAAAATATTTACAGTAGATTTAAATCATTTTTTTGAAATTTAACTACTCTTCATTCATTGTATTTTATCAGGAAATACTCCTTCTTCAAAAAGATACCCTCTCAACTATACATGCTTTCCCCTACTTTCCATACTTTTCTATCTCCTTCCTTACATCTTCACACTCTCTGCTTTCAGCTCTACTCCCTTCCCCTACAACCCCTCTTCTTATTCTTAATCCTCTACTTTCATTTATACTCCCTTCCCTACCTAACAGTCACGTCATGCTACTTCCCTTCCTCAGCCATCACTTTCCCTCCCGTACTTCTCCTACTTTTCCATCTGCCCCCTACGTCCTTTCTCTTTGATCTCCTTCCTCTACTTTTACCTCTCCTCCCTTCACTGCTGAACACTCAGGTCACGCTACTTTCCTTCCCCAGCCATCGCTTTTGCTCGCCTATTTCCTATACTTTTCCATCTCCTTTTATAAATCTCCTCTCTATTTCTCTCTATTGCTCTCTATTGCTCTCTCTCTATTTATGCAATACTTCTCCCTTTCCAAATTCTTGTTTCTCTTTTTCCACCTCTAGTCCCTTCCTTGTCAAACACTCGCGTCACCCTACTTTCTTTTTCAGTTATCACTTTCCCTCCCCTAGTTACTCTTCTTTTTCATTTCCTCTCCTCAACTCACTTCCCACAGTTTACTATTCGATACTTGTCTCTTTTACAAATTATTCATTCTCTACTTTCACCTCTGCTTTTTTCCCTAGTTCTGTCACGCTACTTTATTTTCTCAGCCATTACTTGCCTCTCCCAGCGCGAAATTCTTCTTCTTCTTTTTACAACTCTAATCCTTTCCATTTCTAATACTCGCGACAGCCAACTTTCCTTCTCCATCCATCGCTGTTAATCCCCTTCTTCCACTCCTTTTTCCTCTCCTCCCATAAATCTGCCCTATTCACTTTATTCAGCGATATCTCTCCTTTCCCTAAATTCTTCTTTCTCTATTTCCACCTCTACTCCCTTCCCTTTCTAACACTCTATTCATTCTTCTTTCTTTCTCAGCCAGCACTTTCCTGCCCCTACTTACTCTACTTTTCCATCTCCTCCCCTAAATTCGCTTCACTCACTTTACCCTTCGACACTTGTCCCTATTACAAGTTCTTCTTTCTCTACTCCCACCTCTGCTTTCTTTCCTACTAAAGACCCCTGTCATTCTACTTTCTTCTTAGCCATCACTTTCCCTCCCCTACTCATTCCTACTCGCCCCCTCTAACCTACAAGATCTGTTTTAGCTTCTCTAAGTAGCCACCTTACTCCTCACTTTAATTACTTCTTCTCCTCCCATTGCCCCAAATTTCCAGTATTTTCACTTCTATAATTTTTTTCACCCTTTCCTTAATTTTTTCTCATTTTACCTATTTTTCACCTCCTTATTTTCCCTATTTACGCTTACGATCCCTTCCCTCCTTCACCCTTCATTAAGGGGTTTTCAGAAATACTAAAATTACCGAAATCCTTTAAAATCTAATAATACCACTTAAAATCCTTGGAAATACTTTGAAACTTGTTTAATAATTTGAAACATTTTGAAATTCTTTAAAATTTTGTAAAGCTGTTTAAATTTTGTTGAAATCTTCTATAATACACAATAATCTTTACCGTTCTTTGAAATATTTTGAAAACTCGGGAGATTCTTGAAATCTATTGAAATTTTTTAGAATCTCTTGAAAAATATCTTACACTCTTTTAGATTCTTTAAAATTCTTGGAAATAAATTAAAATATATAATATAAATTAATTAATCAATTCATTCAGGAATCATTGTAATACTTAAAAGTCGCCGAATTTTTGGCAATTAATTCTTTGAAGTTTTAGTGGAATGAAATATTTGTAATTCTATAAAATGTTTTCAGCTTGTGAAATTTTAATAACATAACTTACTGAAAACCTTTTAAATTATATGAAATTGTTGAAATCTATTTAAATCTAATAAAATTCTTTTAACTTCCTTGTAAATGCTTTGAAGTTTGTTTAATTCTTTGAAATATTAAAAAAAATGAAATTTCCTTCATATCTGTGAAAAGATCAAAAAATGCTATAGATGCTGTGAAATCCTTACAATTATTCCGAGATTCTAGGAAATTCTTTGAAATCGCATGCAGTTTTGAAAATATTTTAAGATCTTAAAAAAATTCATTAAAATATTTTTAATAATTTTCAAATATTCTGAAATTCATTTGCAGTTTTCGAAGCCCTTAAAAATCCCGTAGAATATTTTAAAACGTCCTAATAGTTTTCAAATAATTTTATATCTTTAGAAATATCTTAAAATATTTGAAAATCTTTTTAAATTTTGAGAATACTTTAAAGATTTTCAATTATTTTAAATTCGTACTTTTCCATTTTTTTAAATTCTATCAAATGCCTTAGAATATTTAAGATATTCTTTAAAATCTCTTAAAGATTTGAAGATTTAAAGTATCTCATGTATAATGTTTAAAATCCTTTAACATCACTGAAATTTTCAAACATTTTATAAAATCAGTAAAATTTGTTAAAATTCTTTTAGAATTCCTAAAAAAACTTTTGAAATCCTTGACCATTCCTTAAAATTTTGTACGTTTCTTTTAAATATTTAAAAATTTCTTTATATTTGTCAAGATCTCGAAAATTTTCTGGAATCTTCTACCATATCCTATTATCTTTAAATTCGTTAAAATTTCTAGAAATAACTTGAAATATTTGAAAATCTCTTCAAATATTTGAATCCTTTTAGAGTTCATTTAATTCTTGTGAAATAATTATTTGAAATTTCATTTTGAAATTCCATTCCATTGCATAATATCCATTGAAATTCCTTGAAAATTCCTATTAATTTTTTAACATTTTCTAAAATCTTAGAATATTTAAAATTAAAAAAAATTCTGTGAAATACGCTGATGTTCTTTAAAAATCATTAAAAAATTTTTAAAATCTTCTAAAATTTAAAAAAAAATTTAAATATTTTCGTAAATCCCATAAATATTGAAAGTTTTATGAATTTCTTTTAAATCTTGAAAAATTAAATATAACACTTGTTTTAAGGGTATTTAAATATCTTTAAAAATATTTTCGATCACTCCGATAACAATTTCAGAGGGTTTCCTTTGAAATACACTGAAATTTGTTTAATTTTCTAACCATTTCGAAATTCTGTAAACTATTATAACGCATTAAAAAAATCATTAGAATCTTTCAAAATATCTAAAAGTTTTTAAAATCCTTTCAGATTTTTGAAGTAATCTCAAATTATTTCAAAATCTCTGCAATCTTCGGAAACCACCTTAAAATATTATAAAATCTGTTAAAATCTGTAAAATCCCTTAAACCTTTATTTCATGCAAATAATATCTTTAAAGTTTCCTTAGAAAATTATAAAAAAACTTTATGTTATATTTTGAAATCTCTTAAAGCATTTAAAATCTTCTTTAATTCTTTAAGATCCTGGAAAATTCGTTAAAATTCCTTACTAAGAGAATTTTAATCCCTTAAAATTACTAAAATCCTTTATAGGTCATTAAAATACCTTATTAAAATTTTTTAAAAATCCTTTAAAATTACTGAAATTCTTTTAAATCTTATAAAATCCTGTGAAATCAGTTGAAATTCCTTAGAAATCCCATGATATATTTTAAAATATCAAAAAATGTTACAGACTACAAAATTCTTTAAAACCGCATGTAATTTGGAAAATCTCGTAATAATCCTCAAAATTTCCTTGAAATATTTGTCATAATTTACAAGATTATAAAATTCTTTTATATAGTATGCTTTAAAGCTATTGAAAATTGTTTATAATCTTTTAAAATATCCTAAGAGCTTTCAAATACTTTGAAACCTTTAGAAATAAATTAAAATATTTTTAAATCCCTTAAAATATTTGAATTCCTTTAAAGACCCTTATTTATAGTAAATAAATTATTCAAACATTTTTAAAACTATAATAAATTGCTTGGCATTTTCGAGATATTCCTTGAAATCCCTTAAAGATTTCAAGTTTTATGAAATTTATTGAGATTCTGACAAATTGATTAAAGTACCTTTTAGAAATCGTGTAATTAGTTGAAAATCTTCAAAAATAATTTTAAATTTTGAAAATTTCCTCAAATTACTTGGAATCTTCAAAAAAAACTTAGCGAAACCTGATAAACTTAAAAAATTGTATTCTTTTGTGGGTACCCAGGTGAAAAAGTTATATGAAATTTATATATATTGGACAAAAAATTAATATTTTTCATTTGATTTACATAGAAAAGTTGAAAAAACAAATATAAATATAAAACAATTTTAGAATCTTAGTAATTATGACAAATATTTCAAGGCAACGAGATTTTCCAAATTACATGCGGTTTTAAAGAATTTTGTAGTCTGTACCATTTTCTTATATTTTAAAATATTTCAAGGTATTTGTAAGGAATTTCAACTGATTTTACAGGATTTAATAAGATTTAAAGGGATTTTAGTAATTTTGAAGAATTTTTTTGAAATTTTAATAAGGTATTTTAATGAGCTACATAGGATTTTAATAATTTTAAGGGATTAAAATTCTCCTGATAAGGAATTTTAACGAATTTTCCAGGATCCTAAAGAGTTAAAGAAGATTTTAAATGCTTTGAGAAATTTTAAAATTTTCTGTAATTTAACAGTATTTTTAGATTTTTTATAATTTTTTAATGAAACGTTAAAGATATTATTCGCACGAAATAAGGGGTTGAAAGGATTTTAAGGATTTTAAACAAATTTTATAATATTTCAAGGTGGTTTCTAAAGATTGAGGAGATTTTGAAATAATTTAAGAATATTTCAAAAATTTGAAAGGATGTTCAAAACCTTTGGGAATTTCGAAAGATTCTAAGGATTTTTTTTCAATGCATTATAATAGTGTAAACAATTTCAAAAAAGTTAGAAAATTAAACAAATATCTGAGTACTTCAAAGGAAACTCTCTTAAATTATTTTAATTTTCTTTCAAATTGTTATCGGAGTAATCAAAATTATTTTTTAAGATCCCCTGAAATTTCAGAGACTTTCCCAACATTTATAAGTGTTTTTGAAAAATTTGAAAGGAGTATAACGACATTTTTTAAGATTTTTGAGGATTTAAGTAATTTTAAAACATTTTAAATACCCTTAATACGACTTTTTAAATTAATTTTTCAAAATTTAAAAGAATTTCATAAAACTTTCAATATTTAAGAGATTTACATGAATATTTTTAAGATTTAGAACAATTTCAGAGGTATTCTTAAAATTTTAAAAGATTTTTACATAATGTTAACGGATTTCACAGGATTTTTTAGAGTATCAAATATTTAAAAAAATTTAAAAAATACATGTAATTTCATGAAGCTTTATTTTTTTATTTAAAAAAATGGTATGGGATTTTAAAAGTTTTTCCAGAATTTCGGAAGATTGGCAAGGAATTCATAGGACTTACAAGATTTTAGGAAATGTTAAAAAATTCATAGGAATTTTCAAGGAATTTCAATGGATTTCACGCGAGTTCATGACATTTTGAAGGCATTGAGTGACTTCTAATAAGGTATTTCAATGCATTTTCTAATATTTTAAAGCATTTAAAGAAAGATTAACAGATTTTGTGTAACTTTGCCATGTTTTATAATATTTTAATGAAATTGAAAAGAATTATTTCACAAGAATTAAGGAACTTTAAAGGGATTCAAATATTTGAAGAGATTTTCAAATATTTCAAGTTATTTATAAAAAATTTTACGATATTAAATATCATAGAATATTGTAAAAGATTCCAAAAAATTTTCGAGATCTTTACGAATATAAAGAAATTTTGTAATATTTAAAATAAATGAACAAAATTTTAGAGAATTGTCAAGGATTTCAAAAATTGATTGGGCATTGTCAAAGAATTTTAATAAATGTTACTGGATTTATAAAAAGTTTGAGAACTTGAGTGATTCTAAAGGATTTTAAACATTCTCCATGAGGTACTCTAAATCTTAAAAACTTTAAGAGATTTTAAAGAATATCTTGAATATTCCAAAGAA
>JAAAKG020138929.1:0-12501 GCA_010014905.2 Druon quercuslanigerum
TACTTAGGGTGCCAAGTGCGCTACTTAGAGACCTTTCAAATTTAATTTTTGTTGGATTTGAAAAAGTTAGCGTTACAGTTTATTTAAAAGTATAATTTTGTTGTGATTTCTTCAGTTAATAAAAAACTTGCATAATTTCAAATAACTTTAAATATGAAAAGAGTATTTTTGTGTGTTTTAATTCCGCTTTAATTAAAATCAGACTATTAAACACAATGCTGAGAAAAATCAAACATATATTCATGGGGCAAAAACGTACGATTATGACATAGATTGCTAATCTGAAAAGAAGAAGGGGAATATTTAGGAAGTTTGTGAAAACAGAAGGTGACATGAGTGAAGCGTCGATGAAACTACGAGAGAGAATAATTTAGCATGATGGGGAAAGTACCTTTCAAACGAGGATAAGAACTGGGCTAATATCAAATCCAATTCTTAAAAATTTAATTACATTTTTAGATGAATGCAAACGCATGTTTACTCCGCGAATGAAAAACACATTAAATAGTTTGGGTAATATTAAAGAGAACAGGTTTAAGTTAAAATTGATAATCTAATAACAACAGATTCATGTTGTGGTTAAAAACAGAAATCGTAAACTTAAAGGATAATATTAATAGATATTCCCTGTTAATGTTGGGTATTCAAGTTTCACTGAATTACTTGATTTTATATAAAAAAAGCTGTGATAAATATTAAAATTAAAGATTCATATTGTTTTCTGTGGTTAGTAATGGTAGGTATTTTTTCTGCTTAAATGAATTCTGGTTAAACTAGTTTTTATTCTCACTTTGATGTTTTTTTTAAGCCAGGAAAAATCTGGAAAACCTATTGTTCACTTTCTTATTATTGAAAATACTAAATCTGATTCAGATGCAGAAGTGTATCATTTGTCTTACTTTTGTAACAGGTGTTTGTGTCGCTCTAAATTGGAAAAATTTCTTGAAAAACATAAAGTTGTTTTTGATAATCTAAATAATAATTGCACACAAATATTTTCTAAAAAATACGAGAACATTTCAAAATTAAACAATTTTAACGATAAAGAGAGGGTTCAATTTGCAGTATATTCTGATATAGAGTCTTTGTTAGAGGCAGTTACTTATATTCAAGGAAATACTTTTTATAAACATAGATCTACAAGTGTTGCTTATTAGGAAAAATTCAGTTTTGAATATTTACAATATAAGCCACAAGTTTATCGTGAAAAGGGTTGCATCGCTTGGTTTGTTAATGAGTTAAGAAGCTTAGCTGAGCAAGTCGATTTTTATTTTAAAAATCCTGTACCAATGGAACTCCTAGGATTAAAGCAAGAGTATGATTTTCAAAACGCAAAAGTTTGTCATATTTCTGAAGAAGATTGTAACAAAGGTGATGTTAAGCATAATGATGACGATCATTTCACAGGTAAATATTGTAGCCCTGCTCATGACAGGTGTAACCTAAATTACTGAAACTCACATATAATTTCTATAGTATTTCAAGATTTATCTGGCTACGACTCTCATTTTTATATATAAAAAAATTGGCAACAAACTGTATAAAACGCAAAGGTCAAAATGAGATTTATTGACTCTTTTAGATTTTTTCCAAGTAGCCTTTTCAAATTAGCTTCAAAACTTATCAATGATGAAAAATTAATAACAAGAAGATATGCAAAAAATGATGAGGAATTTAAATTATTCTTGTAATATAATTATTATAATATAAAATTTATTATAAAAACGTTAGGTGAGTATTCAGATATATATTTAAAAAATGATGTTATTCTCTTGGCACACAATTTTGAAAGTTTTAGAAGACGTTGTATTGAAACTTATATTAGTAGAAATCTGATTACTCATTGAAAGTTCCATCAGAGTTGCCGTGTCTTAGTGTTCCAAAAGATATACACAAGAATATTACAGCACTTATTTTTATATTAACAATAAATACGGCAAAGCTATGAGTCAGCATTTACCCTGCAGTGATTTTAAATGGTTTGCTAATTTTGAAAACGAACCAGATTTTTTCAACTTTCCCGATGATTCAGAAATAGCTAGTATTTTTAAAGTGAATTTGGAATATCCTGAAGAACATTATGATTTGTACAAAGACCCACCATTATGTATAGAGCATTTTACACCTACTTTTTAAAATTTATAGAGTTTTACATCTAAAAAGAAGCCATGGCAAAAAATGAATTTGAAAAAAAATTTCAAAGTCATGAACTCAGTCTTTGGTCAGACCATGGAGAACGTAAGGAAGCACAAAGATGTTAGATTAGTAAGAAAGTGGGGAGGAAGATGAGGTGCAAAAGCTTTGATTGCCAAACAAAAATTTCATAGCTGCAATATATTTGGCATGGACATGGCGATCATTGAAATCAGTAAAACTAAAGTTAAACTTAATAAACCAATTTATATCGGATTCAATGTTTTTGACATTTCAAAGATAATGAATTATGACTTTCATTAAAACTACATGACGTACAACTTCAATACCAAGCCAAACTTACTTTATAAGGACATAGACAGCTTGATTTAGCAGAATACAGTTTCGAACTTTTATGATTATATTAAAAGAGACTCAGACAAATTTGCCACTTCAGGCTACCCACCAAATAATTTCTATAAAATTGAATTACTGAACAAAAAGGTCTTGGGGCTCATTAAAGATAAATGCAACGGAAAAATTATAACTGAATTATATATGATTAGGATCAAAATTATATGCCTATACAGTTTTGTGGAATAATGAGAGAAACAAGAACGCTAAAGAAATTAAAGCATCCACATTAAGGACAATAACGTTTGATGACTACAAGCAAACTTTGTTACATTATCAAACGCTTATTTGAACTCGATAGATAATTCAAAGACGAAAACGTAAAATTCACTCGATTAAGCAAAAGAAAATTGCTCTCAGCTGGCGAGATGATAAGAGGATGCTGCTTCCTCATACAACCGACACACTTCCTTGGGGCTATAAAACTCCATCACAGGAGACAATGGATGTGGAAAAGGACTAATGTGCATTTAAAAAAAAAATTAATTTAATTCCCAAAGAAGAGTTGCCATTATAGAGAGACCTAGGACTAGTATATAAACTTTGATGTAGCAGATATAATCTACAATATACATATTGCAGAGACTGAAATTTAATATAATTGAAAATAGCAACATTTGTAGTATATATATGTAAATTGGAAGAACAAAACGAAAAACACTGCAATTGTTTGTAAAATACAAGTTATTGCAAACAATGAAAATGATTTAAATCTAAATTGCCTTGCACATCCGCCAAATACTCAATCATGAATGCAACTCAACTATTTCTTCTTGGTTACAGTAGTCGTATACAAACTTTTTCATCGCAGCGCTTACTGGTTTATACTCAACTATACGATCTTGAAAAATTAAGCAATATACCGATGTTTGAGCGGAAAAATGTTCACTAGTTTGAAATTTCAAGCGAACGTCAAGTGGTCCATATTTCGATGATTTATTTTTCTTAGAAAAGTCGTTTACTACTAGTGGTGCATACTCTATAGATTCTCCTCTTGACATCAATGGTTCTAGACAAATAGAAACTTTGTATACATTTCCTTAAGAAGGGCATAACGATTTCGATAAATATGAAGATTCAAATTACTATAAGGATATCACTGATCATTCAAAAGGAGTATTACATTAGTCAAATTGCAATTATCAAACATGCTAGAGCTTTTAATAGTATTATTTTATCTGTTTGTTTGAAATCGAAGCATAACAACTCTCGATTTTTCCAATTGTGTTCAGGTTCTTACTGTCCAAATATAGTTTAAAGTAGTTAGAAGTAGAGAGTATTCATACAGATCACAAGTTCGAAAACTTATTAAAATAGGTGCATGTTTTTCAATATATTTTAGCAACTGAAATTTTCAGGAATCTGACAGTCTAACGCTTGGAAATAACGATTCTATTTTTTTATTTCAATTTTATGCTGGTCAATGGGGGCTGCTTGTGAGATGGCATTTGCATTACTTTTTGATCTTTTCAAGTTCACGTTCAAAATTGACAATGATTTTGTGATAATCTTCAGATGGCTAGTAATTGATTATTATCATCTATTTCAAGTCAGCTAGTATTCTGTATATATTGTGATTGCCCAGAAATTAGAGATACATAATTTTTCATGAGACTAGTGAGACCAATAGTTTTGTTTCTATCAATTTCTATCGCATGGATTTCATATCTTGCTTCTTGAAACAAATTACAGATGGCACTAGAAACTAAAATTGTGTTTGTAATTGATGCTTTATCGGTTTTTACGATTCTTCCATGTACATGAAGTGAACCTTTGCTCGGCAGAAGACAAAGGTTCTGCTTTTGAATAGCAATCCGAATTTCATCACTGTTGTTGAAGGTTGATGAGCCATAAGGATGATGTGCATGAATTTCACTGTGTGCAATCGACTCATTAAAGATGATTGGCGCTTGAACACTTGCCGCCTTAATGGCAAATAATCAAGCGTTGACAATGGTTGTTATATTGTGCTGGTTTATTATAAAAAGCCAAACTTCTTTTTGTTGAAAATGATACCCATCTCCTTAAAAACTAGACATGTAGTCTCATTGTTATTACTTCTCCACGGAAATTAACCAAATGTCTAATAAATCTATTGCCTGCACGGTGGCTGGTAAGTAAATGGAATAAGATGCTACTTTCGCTATTATATTTACGGGTGGAATTAAATGAAAAATTCATGCATAGTATGTTGTTTCTGACCATTAATGTATGTATCTGTAGTTATACTGTACTCAATTTTGGAGAACACCCCAGAAAATGACCAATAGAATATTTAGGTTCAATATTATTATCGTGACTGCAATATTTCGTAATTTCCTGTCGGTTTTTCAGTTATTTCATCACCTACATAAAATTTATTTGGCCCCATGTCTACATTGGGTACTGAATTAAAGGTTATAAATTCAAAAAGCCCAAGCGCGTTATTTGTATAAGGAGACAACTCACTAGGAGAAAAATAGTGAATTTCCAGAATTGAAGAAGTTGCCGATAATTTTAGAGTCAACGAATCATCGATGATAAAAGCTAGCGTTCAGTTAACTTGATATTGCAAATATGATCACTTATATAAATTAAACGTACTTTTAGATTTTAATTGATTGCGTATAACTTGTGAACATAAATATCCACACACGAATTTATCATAATTTTATTATCTTTCGTGATTGCACTTAATGCCACCAGCACCGAGATACTTGAAGAGATCCAAAGGTCGTCAAAGATTGCCGAAGCTATCGAAATGAATTATTTCGCCGTCAATCTTTTTGTAAGCCTTTTTTAAGCACACCAATGTGTTCCTGATCCTTTTTTATCATAAAGATTAACAATAGCACATTCATATTTACTTGGTCCACCCTTTGGTAATCCAGTTAGTATAAAAACACCTCGAAAAAGCGGAATCTCCAAAGATTTTACAAATTCAAGTCAATCTGCGTCAATCAAGGCTAGATAAGGTACCTTCACTATGAGTTTTTTTTACTTGAGTTTAAGTCCCGTTCATTGTTTATATGGTTTTAGTTGTTTTGCCGAATTCGCCTCATTCACAGATATAGCTGCTCCTCAAGCTCCACCAGCTAGCGCTCCAGCAGAACTAAGACCCGCAAAAACGGGTCTGAGAAAGGGTAAAAATCCTCCTACTTTGACCGGTACAGATATAATACGAGGTTTATTAATATTTCTTCTTCAACCAGCCATCATTACAGCTGCGCTTTCACCCCTTAGTGCAGATTTAATGGCAATTTGGGCATTATTGCTTGAAATCAACGACTTTTTAGCTGCATCTACCTTTTTTTCTTAGTGTCGTGGTAGGTTTTTTATTGCTTGAGACCCACCCCTAATTTGGATGATATCTTTATTGTGTTTTTCATCTCCCCAGCAGTTGCCTTTTCACCTAAGCCTCTATATTTTCTCTCCTTTGTGAGCAGGCTATATCGTGCTCTTTGTAAGCTGCGTCCAGTGGATTCATTCCTTGATCACCTTGTGCTAATCAGTTTGTAGTTTTAATGCCTAGTCCACAATACTGGTTACTTAAACTGGTTACCGGTTACTCAAACGGAAAATAATTGATGATGATTTTTTTTTTGTTTTTTTTTTTCTTACGAGGGCTGGCGAAAAATGTTCTTATACCACACCTCACTCACCTTAATATATATGCGTATATACACAAAGATCTTCGGGGTGTCGTTTTCTCGCTCTCTAGGAGCTCCTTACAATTTCTTGCTTTTTCTGTTCTGCCAGATTTCCTTCATTGTAAGGTCTCAAACAACATGTACGCATCATGCTCAGCAGCGCGATTAAATCGCAGATCGGGCTCGTCGGCCTTTGACATCTTGGTTGGGTTATGATGAGTTTTAGCTCTTAGCCACTCTGGTATGATGTCAGTTTAGAACTTAAAGTCTTCTTCTTTCTTATTTTCCTGTAAGACTTCCTCCATGTAAATCGCGACTCTCTCCCAACTTTCCTCGCTACTTAGGCGTTCTTAACGTCAAGCATGACCGGAAGCACTACTAATCGTGAGTAGTGGTTCCCCTGTTGCACTGAAATAACCACTTCTACTATGCACTGAACTATTTCTACGGTGCTACGTCCGTTTCTGAATCGGTTGTGTCGGATGGACAAGTCTTCAGCTGCTTGGGCCGCTGATAGCAGGCGGGGTTTCCAGAGCTTTTGCAGAAGCTTTCCGGCAGTGTATAACATGAACAATGGCCTGTAGAATGACGGAGAGCCCGGATCGCCCTTGTTTTTGCTTCTTAGTACCATTCTTTTTACCTTCCATCTCTTGGGAAAACTTCCAGTTTTTAGACAGCTGTTGTAAATTTGCAAGAAAAATTGAGGGTTACATCGTTCCACTACTTCGAGAGTCTTTGATGGAATACCATCTGTAACCGGCATCTGTTTGTTCTGCAGGCAGCTGACAGCTTTCCGAAGCTCTTCTGCTTCAAAGTGTGGAATACCCGTAGCGATCTCTACGTCTAAATGTTGCTCCACGTCCGCTGGTGGAAAAAGTGAGTCCACGATTTTACCCATCGTTTCCCCGCCGTTTCTCAGTGGTACTGTGGTGTATCCTAGTTTTCGGGCAACGATCCTGTAGTCGAAGCCCTAAGGATCGTTGTCCACCTCCTTCCCCATGGCCATCCAGCCTGCAACTTGGCTCCGCTTGAAGATTTCGCCTAGCTGTTTCTTTATTTAAAGAAATTCCACGATTTTTAGGGCCATCTCGACAGGTCTCTTCTTCGGTTGCTGAGCTTTTCGGCGTAAAGAGAAGGAGACTCTCGTAAGCTGAGCTATTTCATGTCTTCTTGTCGGGCATAGAAGCATCACATGCTCGATCAATAAGAGCCATTGTCCTAGATTTCGACTAGATTTTCCACTAGATCTCCGGAATCTTCCTCCGTCTTGTGTTCGTCTTGTCTCTTCGCCGCTGTTTTTTCATGTGGGTTACCTCCGTTTCAAAGTTCACCACATTCCATCCCGTTGGCCTATGAGTTTCAATTGGTGATCACTGCCTGTGAAGTTCTTCAACACTGGCAAGTCCACTGCGTTCCTCAACTCATCTTCTAAAGCAAGGGAGACATTTTTTGTCGTCTCTCACTGTCCGGGTCGTCTAAATGTTGATGCGTCAGTATTTAGGACTATTAAAGCTTTTTTGGCAGCCATGTCCATTATGTGTTTCCCTCCAAAGTCCGATTTCGGCGATCCGCACTCTATTTGCAGGTGGAGCATCGCTCCACCTGTGTCCTTCATCCTACTTGACAAGTTACCCATCCTACCTTTATTTGATTTGTCTTAAGCAGCTCGTTTGATGCTTTTTCGCTGATTTCTACCACAGAAAATGACTGGCCTCTGCTGTTAGGCTTGCTGACATAAACCTTTAAATCCTCTGCAGCTTCCTTCAGATTTCGCTTCAGGGCCGCCTTAACCTTCTTCCCGGGTTTTATAGCCATCCAGGTCTTTGATCTCCAAGCATGTTTTTGGGACCATATTCTGGTTGAGCCATTTTCCCCAAACATATTTTTAAGAGATGCTTTCCACTAGCACCTCCACAAAGGAATTTCAATATTTTCTTTATGTCATAATTTTGACCTTTGTGGACACCGATTCCAATTTTTGTGTTCTTTTAATTTTTAAAAAAAATCGACTTTTGGGTGGCGGTGCTTGCCGCTAGCACCTCCAGAACAGAAACTTAAAAAAATGTTAAAAACCGACAGAGCCAGAATCTTTGGCTCTTTTTGGACTCTTCAAAAATGCAAAAAATAAATTTGAAAATACAACCCCGCTCTCCTAAAAACTACCCTAAAAATTAAATATGCACCTGAACTAAATTTTAGCATACCAGAATTTTTCCTTATTTTGGCCTCTTCTTGGGCACCAATACCGATTTTCGGGCTCCTTTATTTTTCTAAAAAAACGGACTTTTCGGTAGAGGCGCTGTACTCCAACACCTCAACTACATCAAATTAGAAAATTTAGAAAAATCAACAGGGCCAGGATTTTGGGCTTTTTGGGATTTTAGAAATTGCAAAAAATTATTGTTCAGTAACAACCCTTGGCTCCCCAAAATTACCCCTAAAATAACTTACGCACCCAGCATGAATGTAAGTATATCATAATTTTGACCTATTTTTAGCCTCTTCAAAATACTAACAAATTATTTCAAAGTATCAATCCGTATCCTTAAAAAATATTGAAATGAATACCTCTCGCCATAAGTGCGAGAAAACATATACCGAAGATCTGAGCTAATTTTTTGCTCACCAATAATAATCAATCACATTTTCCGAGCACACCTCATAAAACTATGTTTCCAGGACTTTAGTACATATATCCACCGTCACAGTAACATTCCACAACCCCTAGGAACTACCCTTATCACATTTAACGAAGCGAATCTCACCTTTCATCAATTAAAACAATAAAAAATATTTCAATTAAGAAATTAGCAGGACAAACCGATTTCCAGGACTTTAGTAGATATATCCACCCTCAAGGTGAAATTTCTTATCCCCAAAGAACTAACCCTATTACATTACTCGAAGCCAGTCTTACCTTTCACTTTTAATACGGTAAAAAATAGTTAAAATTAAATATAATCATAAAACACAGATTTCCAAGACTTATACGTACCTGGGCGTACCACAAAGCCGTATTCAAGATGTGATTTGAGTACAGCACAGAAAGTCGCAAATGGAAAAGGCCCTTTCTTAGAATGGTCAGGAAGCATAAAAACGTAAGCAAGGAAGCTTTTATGTACAAAGCAGCGGAGGAGGTTGCTGAAAACCTCGGACTTAACATCCGTATTAAAGGTAAGTAGAATGAATGAAATCTTATCTATCTCGAGTACTTACTCCTGAAAGCCCGGATTCAGAAAGCACAGGAGAAAAACATCCGGGAACAGCTCCTCGGTAAGAGGATGCACGGCATCTTCCATAGAAATGTGGAAGATCACTCAATGTCGTGTGAGCTAACTTTTATTTTCCTTAAATCACGAGGATTGAAGTCGAGCACGATGGGGTTTACTTTGGCATGTCAAGATGACGTCATTTCCAATTTAAAGTACCGCCGCCACATTTTGAGCCAAGAGATTCCCGATGATAGCTGCAGGGCGTGTCATGCACATCCCGAGCATCTAGGACACATACTATCTAGTTGTCTAACTCATGCGGGAACGACCTACACCCAAAGGCACAATGCTGCACTAAGAGTGCTTTATTACCATCTCTGTCACTCTTACGGCATTAACCTGAATATCGCTTCGCTAAACGCTCTTACGTAAATAGAGTCAATTGTCCAGAATGAGAAGTGTCGAACATATTGGAACTTTATATTCTCGACCATTGTTTCTGTTGCACACTCGAGGCCTTACATATCGTTCGCTATCAAAGTTGCGGCATTAGCTGACAAAAATATCATAGCCGAAGAGAATGAAAAGAAAGAGAGGCATAGAAACCTTGTAAGGGAGTTTCGACTATTGTACCTGAAATATTCTGGTTAATTAATCGTCCTTATCATCGGCGCTCTTAATGGTGCCAGGCTTTTACTGGTTAGTACTCTGAAAAGCATCCCCACGTGTGAACAATATGCTAAAATACTTGCGGGGAAAATACAGAAGGCGGTCGTCTTTGGGTCGCTCCGTGTCCTCAGGCTGCGTGGTTATGGCTGAAATTTTACCGTGATTTCGCTGGGATCGGGTGCAATTTTTCAGATTAGCACCCGATCCCGGCGACATCCTGCTGCTGTCCTTAGTGTTCTGTCCAATTTCGAGCAAGAAACATCCATTTTTTGCCTACCGGATCGAGACAATAACCGTGTCCGTATCCCCTGGTTTAATACTTCCTTGTATATCTCCTAGGACATGAGCGTAGGTTTTTCCCTACAACGGTTTTATAAGCAAGCCTCCTGGACGGGCTTTTGCTGTTTTCTTTTTCCTTTTTTGCTGCTGTGTAGAATGCCCCTTGGCATTTTTTGGTTTTACAGGTTTTTCAACCTTCCTCTTCTTTTTGTTGAAGACTTCCGTCCACGGCGGAGGTGAGACTACATCCTTGATCCTCCTCTCCATTGGAGTTGCATATTGATTCTCCGCTAGACAATTATGGCAGTTGCGTTAACTCGTTTCCTACCTTTAAAGAAAATGAAGTATCCTCAGTTATTTTTAGGACATTATATTGGGACCATAATCTTTGTGAAACTAATTTATTTACATTTGTGTTACTTGAGGATGTAGTCCCCGAACCTTTTCGGTGGTAAACTTTAAATAGGAGAAAGTAAATGGTTAAAAATACAAGTAACTCAAGATATACAGGAATTTAATCCATTTTGATCCTAAAACAGATGAAAGAATGGAATTGATGCTCTTGCCATTTTGTTCATATTATGCAGGCCTTTATAGACGAAAACATAGCAAGGCGTGCGATCCCTTTGTTTCGTTGTATCTTGTGTAAAGGAACTTATTTTTATTCTCTGCCAAATCTCAGTCTAACAACCATGGATTGTAAGCGAGAGAATCAGTACTAACAACCATCATATTATAAATTAAATAAATTGTATACTGGTAAGGATTTGTAAGATTGTAATAAATTGTAATATTCGTTTTTGTGAGCACGTGGCTTTTTTTCTTCTGATTTTGGCATTGATTAAATAAAAATAAAAAATAAAACTTATATAAATAAAATAAAAATAATTAAAATAAAAATAAAAATCTTTAATAAAAAAGAAATAAGGAAATAAGGCGACATTGCGATCACTCCTCAGATACGTAAGTACAGCGTGTAAATTATGTTTTAATTGCTAAGCTGCGTAGGAAAAATACTTATTAACACCCTTTTATTGAAAAATTTCACCATTTGGGAGAGAATACTAGTTGTCAGGGAATAATTAAGGCCTCCTAATTACGACCTGATTATAAAATAAAATAAATCTTATCAAAAATCAACTCAACTGAATCTCAATAATCACAGGGGGGAGGGTATCACCCAACCACAAATTAATCAGAGGCCAACACTTAAAAAAAATGCAATTAGTTTTATTTGTCTAACTATTACGTAATACACACGAAATACATATAACGCACTTTCGGAGGACGCTACAAAAATGGCTATCGCGACAGAGTATGCAAGTCTCAAGATGGTCCTGTAAAACGAATTACTTTCTGCACTTATTTTTGAATCACGTAAAAGAAATCAAAAGTTCCGAACCTAACCGTCCCAATCTTACCATTTTACAAGCACGTAGTTGACCCCTTATTCTTGTTCAAATTCTTACAATTCAAAATTTGCCTACCACGTGCGAAATCGAAATGTGAGCAATAAGTCACCGTAAAACCAATAAAAATAGTCAAATCCACCAATCTGGTAAAGCCATTTAAAGGTCCGGGGACGCGCGTCGGATTTTAGTTTCGATAGGACATCTTGAGACAGCCGAGTCTGCCATAACGTATATTTCTCGCCGTTCCGCGGTCGCCAAAGCGCGAGAGAATTTTTCCGAAAGTAAGCATTAATGAAAATAACATATACGCAAAATACAAAACTTAATAAAAGTTTGACTTTACGTAAAACGCGAACTGCCGGAGGGACACAACCGTTAATTCCTTAGATCAGAAAAGAGAAAAAAAAAATATTGAACACGCAAAAAAAATCGTAACCCGCACTGAGCACTTAGAATGGCGAATCACTTTGGCGGCATTTTATTTCTTCGTCTCAATTGTACTGCCAATCCCGCCCCAGTGATTCGCCGAAATTAATAAAATTCTTCACCTGTCTACTTGGCACATATTGTGCTTTAGTGAAATCCATTATAATATATTTCTGTTCTTTAAATACAAATTTATCCAATTTTCGTTGTACTACAATTATGCAAAATTGATGTTTTTCTCTTGACATGAAGAGCAAGAGTGACGAATTCCACGTTGTGTAGATGCTGCCGGAAGGGGTGTCTGCGCCTCGTCGCACCAATTGACCA
>JAAAKG020138930.1:0-12501 GCA_010014905.2 Druon quercuslanigerum
ACTTGTTAAGTGTGTGATAACGGATCCGGAGTTCGCGCGCGAACTTTCGAACCTTGGCCGTAAAGTGCCTGCCAGATTTTATATAGTCGATCACACACTGAATTCGGGACGCGTACTGTCTATCCCAGCCTATTTTTATGGCGAGTTGATGCATTCGTCTTTTGCATTCTTTTTAGAAATTTTCTAGATACAGTTTTGACGTATCTGAAATCTTTAAAAATGTGTTTAATTTTTCTCTACAAATCTAAAAAAATAATTTTCTTTTCTTTTCAAGGTAGATAAGTTAGGATCTGTATTTGTAAAAACAATTAAATATATCGGGCCCTATAATAATTATAAATGAAATAAAAAATTTTAAACTAAATAAGAGATGGCAGCTAATTTCATTTTTAAAATTTAAATCTAATAAATGGAGAATTTCAAGTATTTCAAAAGCCAATCAGGTTTTCAAGAGCAATGAAATTTTTAGAACTACGAGCCACATCAACCACGCGCTGCGCGCACGCGCATTTCCTTTCTCAATCTGAGAACACCAACTGTATGGGAAAATGGCTTTCGGTGGATTTGGCTGAAACTTGGTAAATGTGTAGATTATAAGGGCCTAATGAAAGATATGAAAAAAAATAAAATTGACTGTTTTTGCGCTATACGGCGCTAAGCGAGTTTGGTACCAAATGCTAGTTTCATAATGATGCATATCACTATAACTTTGAAAACGGTGGCCCGGTGAGACCAATATCAAAGAATGATAATCTTATAATGATATACGAGGTTTGATCAAAAATAACGAGGTTTCAAATTTCCCGGGCTGTATTCGTCCGTTCGGTACAATTTTTCTTTGGTTATGTTGCTGCACTTGTCTGAGTATTGTATGTTGGTAGCCATATTGCTTGTTTACTCTGCCATCAGCTGGCAGTGAAGTTATACATGTTTTAGTGGACTCAGCGATTTTTCACTTTTGGGAAAAATTGATCAGAGAATTTGCATCAAGTTTTGTTACAAAAATGCAATAAAGTGCAGAAATGTTTTTGAAATATTAAAAGTCGCTTTTGGAGACTCGGCTATGAGCCGAGCAAGAGTTTGCGAATGGTATAACAGTTTTAAAAATGAACGGGAAGACGTTGAAGATGACGAGCGCCCTAGGTGTCCTCGCACATCGGTAACGAACGATACCGTCGAGAAAGTGGAAAAAATTATTATGAGTGATCGTCGAATTACTATAAGTATATCATACGATTCATTTCACACAATTTTTACGGATGTTTTACACATGAAACGTGTGGCAGCAAACTTTGTCCCGAAACTGCTAAATTTCAACCAAAAGCAATATGGCCATGACATCGCTCAAGACTTACTAAATGAAGTGAATAACGACCCTACATTACTCGATCGAACCATAAAAGGTGATCAATTATAGGTTTATGGGTATGACGTCGAAACTAAGTCTCAGTCTCCACCTGGAAGCATTCACCGTCACCAAGAGCGAAAAAAGTACGACAAATTCGATCAAACGTGAAGGTTTTGCTCACTGTGCTTTTTGATTTCAAGGGTTAAGTGCATTATGTGAGTTCTTGCCTAAAGGTCAAACGGTCAATAAGGAATATTATATAGGACTTTTACGTCGTTCGCCAGAAGCAATTCGAAGAAACGTCCAATTTTGTGGCAAAATCATTCATGGCGACTGTACCACGATAATGCAACCTGCTCATGCCTCAATGCTTGTTCATTAGTTTTTGGCCAAACAGAACACTGTATTGATGCTACAAAAACCGTATTCACCAGACATGGCCCCTGTGACTTTTTTCTATTCCAAAAGATGAAGAAATCCATGAAAGGAAGACGTTTTGACGCTAGTATAAGTGCATTATATCTGAGGGGGACTAATTTAAAGGGGACAAAATTGATATTTACGGATAAATAAATATTATTGACGTCTCCTTATTTTTTGATCACACCTTGTACTTCGCGCGCTGGTCTAATCAACCGAACGCTAAATGCTGGAGATGTAGTCTAAAATTCAAAACATGCTTCCGTGAGCGCAGTTAAGGGGCCAGCGTGAGGGAGAAACAAATCGCAGTTATTTTAAATATATATATCGCGTACTTCTTGAAACATCTTAACGGTAAGCGTTCAAAATATTGACTCGCTTGAAAAAAACACCTGTGAGGGTAGAAATAGTCTAGAATTCCGAAGTGCCTATATGCCAATACACTTTTCTCGCCAGCTAAAGCCGGTTTCGGGCTTGGCCTGAATGGCCTTGGTGTAAATCGCGAGTCTCTCAAACGTAAGCAAGTTAGGGTCGTATGAACTATTTCTAGTAGGAATACATACTATGAAGTGAAATATGCATGTGAGTACTAGCGCACTTACCGCTTTAGGGCTACTCTACTGCGCAACTCCGCTGATCTTGCAAATGATCTCTCCCGTCCACTTGGACGTCGCGCCACCAGCCAAAATTCCTGAAAAGACTTATGTCAAGGGGATGTATACTGCGAGAGTATATATAGCTAAAGCGCGCTGCACCAATCGTTCGGGGGATGCTTTTTATGGTTTGGGGAGACCATACGTTCAGCCATACACGCATGCCAGACCTACATAAACAGACACACCGTCCTTAGAATGAGGTCAAGGTCCATACTACTCTGTTTATTAAAAGGAACCCAATAAAACTATAAAGCGCTTAGTAGATTTTAAACATCACGTATTTATTATTACGATATATTAGCTTATTAAACGGATATAGTTGCATGTGCTATGACAGTTCTCTCCGTGCATAAAAGAATAGTTACCTCGAAATTGTTATTAACAATTAAAAAAGTGACATTTCTTAAAAGCTTTTTTTTGCAAATTTGAAATTAAGAAGAGAATGATGAGGATAGGAAACCTCCATCTTGAGGGAAGATGATCTTTATAAATCCAGAACACCATAATAAAACAGTGATTTCGAAACTGTTATTTGCAGTTAAAAATCAGGAATTTGTATAAGGTTCTTTTGTTGTCTAAAGGTTAAGTGAAACCTGAGTAGCAAATTATTTGTAACTCATAAAATACATTTAAACGAATTGTGGTTCTTCATTTGGGTTCACCTACTCACTTCTATTAGTAGCATGTAGAATCCTATGTAGCAATGATGATTGGTGATACTTAACGTTTTGCAGGTGACGTACGTGGTCTAGAAACTATAAAATGCTCTCGATATGTGCGCACGTGTCCAGAGTTCTGGCCTCTGATTTACGTGTACAGTAATAGCCGAGAATTGTTTCATTATTGTCTGGCTCTAGAACAACAATTTCATTGAACGCTATTCACAGTTGATACCTTGTCGCATTTCGGAAACGAGAATATACTCTTACTCTGATTAAACCACGTTCATTACGTAGCGTATCTAGTTGAAACTCTGTATCATCATCCATTCGCAGCTTGTCTTGAATGTAAGATGGTGCAAGTTGAACTTGATAAACGCCAATTGTGATATCGCGTAATTCTTCTAATGTAAGGCGAGGAAGTTCTGGTACTGGTTATTCATGTAGGCGATTCCAGTTTGCATTGGTGTAGCGCATATTGTCAACTTCTACGTGTGCTTGCATGACGTTAGCCTCACGAGCTGATGCTAAGTATTCCTTTGCAGCTTCTATAGTAGCACCTTGGATCTCGATAACAGGATGATATCTGTTAATCATGGCACCACCAATACGGAAGAAATCCCCGAAATTAGGTAGGTGATCTATTGAAATCGTTTTGTCGAAGAACTCTAAAATAGATTTTAAGTGGCCATTCTTAGATTCAACAATCCAAATCAATTTCGTTATGAGCGTTATGAGGAGAAAGGACGGTATCTTGGTTTCAATACCCAATCGTTCTAGAACCGGTTGGGCATCTCGCTATCCTCTCTCCTCTATAAAAATATCGCTAATGTCGAAAAATGCTCTCATGCCCTCAACGTCTCCTTCAAATCCATTGATGAGCATTTGTGCGTCTTTTTTTCGTGAGTCCGAAATTATATCTGTATATTTGTCTGGAGCATCAATGAGAGCAGGTTTCAACAGGTGATGTCTCTTATGCTTACAGAATGATTGTCGCAGTACACAGAAGTTACTGCTCTTCTGCGGGTAAGCATAAGTGCCATCTATGGTAGCACTCGCTCTGGGAATCTCTGGTTATTGCTGTTAATCCAATATTGTCACGCACGAATCGCTGCATTAGAGTCTCTTTGACCGTAGCAATAGCCATGCTTGTAGCTTGTAGGCTAGAATAGTGAAAAATTACTTACAGAAAGTCATCAAAAAGTCCCTGATGCATCTTGCAAAGAAAAGTTATCAGATCCCTTTTCCTGACGTATTTCATGTTTATGTAACCGAGGAATTTGATAGCAGAATGTATATAATTCTCAAAACTGTTCCTTCGTTACAGCAAACATATCTTTAAATTGTTCATCACTAAAGTTTTCCTCATCACCGAAATCTTGATGAGAATTTGCTTCGATACGAAATTTCTGCAAAAACAAAAGCATCTGCCGTGCGGGTATCCTATATGGTCTATTAATTGCTTGTAATCCATAAAGCAAGGGCACTAAGATGATGCCCCGTTCATCCAAATGATTTAAACAGGCTCTAGTCTCCTCCGGAATGAAGGTATCGATAGCAATATATACATTGACTATACACTCCACTGAAAGCCTAGGTACATGAGTATTACCGTCAGCATTACAGAACATACACGTTGGACTACCAGTTTGAGTAAGAACTTTAAGTCTTAAGCATTCGGGATCACGTTCTATTTCGTTACTAATTGATAGATTGCAATTCAGGCATAACCTAATATCGCCGGCAGCTTCAAGTTGTGGTCTACAAAGTTAAAGGCGTCTGAAAATTAGAATGTTTTTCCTATCTGGATTAATATTTCCATCAATTCGAACCATCTGTCTTGGTTGACAGGCTCTTCCGCACACATAATAGTCAATTCGATCTCTGAAAGCCATTTTTAAAGCTATCAACAGTCAAGAGGTAAGAGGTCTTTTAAACCACAAAAATGCTTTAATGCAGCAAATGGAAAAAAAAGAAAGAGCAAAACAAAAAAAAACATTTAAAAATAAATAGACGAAGGGGAGAATGAGTGATGAACATTAAAAGAGACTAATGAATGTAATTTAAACAATAAAAGAAGAAAAGATCATTTAAAAATTCTGCGTTATGAAATGCTGCGTTATGAACGACAGTCATTTTTTAAAGAATTTAAACAACAGCAGATTTCTCTTTTTTGCAAGTGAGCTTGGATTACGTTCAAGATCATCATAATAAATCAAAAGTTTAAAGAATACAACTAAAAACCTACAAAGCGCACGCGAGATATATCATGAAAAAACCGCGCTTTGTTTCTACCTGACATAACTGCGCTCACGGAAGCATGCATTGAATTTTAGACTAAATCTCAACGGTTTAGCGTTCGGTGGGTTTGACCAGCGCGCGACGTATATCATTGTAATATTAACCTTATTTGATATAGATCTCACCGGGCCACCGTTTTCAAAGTCATAGCAGTGACGTTTTGTTAAATTCAATTCTTGAGCACTTAGCGTTCAGATGTATTAAGAAACACGCGATATATATTGTTAAAATAACTACGCTTTGTGTCGGCCTGATGCTGGCACCTTATCCGCGCTTACGGAAGCATGTTTTAAATTTGAGACTAGATCTCGAGTGCTTAGCGTTCGGTCGGTTCGACCAGCGCTGGATGTAAAGCATTGTAAGATTATCCTCATTTGATATTGGTCTCACCGAGTCACCGGTTTGAAAGTTATAGCAGGGACGTTTTATTAAATTCATGTCCTGAGCACTAAGCGTTCGGCAGTTTTGGGATGCGCGAAACATGTATCATTGTTAAACTTGCATTTGGTATATATATATATAAGAATTTATTGTTCTCACAAAATTGAGAGCTTAACGCCGTATAGCGCAAAAACTGTCCATTTTTCTTAATTTTGTTTTCCATATCTTACATTAGGCCCTTATAATCTACATATTTACCAAGTTTCAGTCTAATCCACCGAAAGTTATTTTCCCATACATTTGATGCGGGGTCCTTTTTAACAACTTAGTTTAAATTCTCAGCTTAAAAATATTTGAATTTAAACTTATTATGTTCAATATTATTAAAAAAAGATGAAATTTTTACTGAAAGAGATGCTTTTTTAGGAAAAATATGAATTTTCAACAAAGTTGTTAAATGTGCAATTTTAAATTATTATTGTTGGTTTTAAATTCCAAAAATTACTGAAATTGTTCCAAGGTCTTTCGTATTCATTTTCGATAAATTGGGAAATCTTTTGTAATATGTGAAGTATTTTCAAATATGCTTTCAAACTTTATTTAAAAAAAAGGAATCACTTGAAATATTTTCAGTAAAAAAATATTCCCAAATCTTGAAGAAAACTTTAAAATATAATGTTCAAAGTGTCAAAAATCTACATTTTCTTATACGTTTAAAATGTTAAAAAAATTATTTTTAACAAATTTTTAAAAACTTCTAAATATGTTATTGAATGATTAGAATTTTTTCTAAAAATTTGAAAAAGTTCGAGTTTAAAGTTGCAGAATTTTTTGTGACAATTTGGTAAGTCGGTGAATGTTTTAAAACATTTTTAAAAACATTTTTTTTATTATCATGAAACATTTTGAAATTTTTGAAAAACTTCTATGTTTTTTATCTGAAATCTTCAGAAATCTACATTATAATTTAAATAAAATAACAGTCAAAATCTGACACAGCGCGTTTGTATAAAGTTATTCCGAAAAGTGATGCCACGCTGTGCGTGAACAAACGGGAGCGTTGCGGTAAGGCGCTGTACCCTAACGGCCTTCCTGTATAACTGCGTCATGGCGTTGCCGTAGTTCACTCGAAGTGAGAAGCACACGTACATAGCGTAGACTTTTTTTTATTATCATGAAACCTTTTGAAATTGTTGAAAAATTTCTATGTTTTTTATTTGAAGTCTTCAGAAATCTACATTTTAATTTAAATAAAATTACAGTCAAAATCGGACATAGCGCGCTCGCATAAAGTCATTCCGAGAATTGATGCCGCGCTGTGCGTGAAAAAACAGGAGCGTTGCGGTAAGGTGCTATACCCTAACGGCCTACCTGCATAACTGCATCATGGCATTGCGGTAGTTCACTCGAAGTGGGAAGCACACGTACATAACGAAGAAGCACAATGGCGAGCTAGCGTCGAACAACACCGGGGGCTCCGATGCTTAAAGCCAACTGAAGCCGATGGGACTGATTCACTGATCAGATTATTTCATGCGATCAAATGAGTCTGGCTTACACCTTCACAACAGCGCCATCTGACATGCGAATATATGTCGCGAAGTAGTGTCCCGAAGTTATTGGAGCAATGTTCATGAAAAAGAGCAGCGAATGTTAATTCATTTTAGTCAAAATTTCATACTATGATTTAAAATTCATTATTTACTATAAGATTTTTTATTAATATTTAATTCAAATTCAAATTTCTTCTAAATTGATGGCGCTGTCGTAGCTAGTTAGCAGGCGTATTCGGCAAATAAAATAAAGAACAAAAAGAAGTATTGTATAGATATAGAGACAGTATAATCGTTTCGAAACGAAACTGCAATCTTCGAATAGTTTATTCAAGTAAGCGACAGAGTAACTTGACCGATTATTTCCGTCAAATATTCAGTTTACCCTTGTCTCCATATTAGAAAAACAATCTTCAAAATCTTTCTCACCACGCATTTAAAACCACTGGAAGCGGTTTATACGTCCCTGACTGTTTACGTTCCGAGTTGGACTATGTCCGGTTCGCTTAGGTTAAGTCAGCTCCAACGTCAGCACAAAACCGCGACTATCTCCGAGTTTGACTGTATTTTTGAATTCTCTTAAAACTTCTAGTCATTTATCAAACTTTTCGAATTTTTTGTAATTTTTACATCATTTTTTTTACATCTATTCAAATCAATTTGGAAGTCTAAGTAGATAATCAAATCGCTTCATATTGTAATACGGGACTCAGTGGCTCAGTGATATTTATGTTCACATATTAACTTACTTTATATCCTTATTCATACAATTTCATATAGATAGGTAAACGTTTATTTTTGGCCACACCTTATCTCTAAGCCGCTCGCTTTTATAGCCTAGCCTTCCTCGCTTCGTCTCGCCTCGCACGCATATCGCTACTTTCTCGTTTTGCCTCGCATTGTCAGCCTCTGCTGCCGTGGCTAATACCTAATACTTATATACTATTTACAATAATTACTATTTTCTTACATCTAATATCAATCCTATATACAATCTTTCCTTCTCCATTTGTCTTCCTCCTTTCTTCTCTTCTTCTCCATCTTACCCAACGCGCCCTTCACTCATGGACTGCCCTTTTGTACACCCTTCCATGCACCAGTACCTCCATGCTTATTCCACTCCTTTTCACCTCTTCACACTCCTCAAACCAGTTCTTCACTTTTGCATCCCCCATCTAGTACAGATCACACGCCTCTTTCTCTCTGGAAAGCCAGAACCTATTATAATCCTGCATGCATTCGCATCTCATCCTCGCTATAAGTTTCTGACTTCCTTCCTCTCCTTTCTCTCATAAATATTTTGCTCTTTCCCTTGGCAGAATCGACACATAGTTCCAATTAAACCTTGAGTCTCTTATTCTCTCCTCCCCTGCTTCCTTCTCTCTCTCCATGCCGTTTCTCTTAACCACCTTATATACTCTTCTGCCTCCCTCTTACATCCTTCTCACTTCATCCATCTGCAATCCATTCGTTTTAAAATACCTTTCCCTTTCTACTCCCATCGTCCCACCCCTACGTTTGGTCTCCTTCTCCCACCAATGCTCCCTAATCGGCTTCCTTCCCCCCTTTTCCAAAAAGTTAGACTCATATTTACACGCTCGACTACCCGTTATAATATCCAACCTAGTCCTTCCTGTTTTCCTCCTGACAATATAGTTCGGCGTATTCCTTGCCAACCCCAGTGTCCACTTTACATACCTCTCCTGTATTCTCTTTATCTCCACACTTACCTTCCACTCCCACAGTAACACTCCATAAAATAAAAAACTCATGACGAGCGAATCAAACAATTTTATTTTTCTTACAAATTCATCTGCGAATAACATCTTTCCCAGCCCTCACACCTGCCTCATCACCACATTGACCCTGCTCACTTTCTCTTTTATATGCCCATCCACTTCCCCATTCCTCCGAAACAGGAAGCCCAGGTACACAAACTCTTTCACCTCCTGTACCGCTTTTCCCTTCCACTTCTGCTCCCCTTCCTCATCTCTCCTACCTCCTTTCCTAAACACCGCAACCTTCGATTTGTCCGCATTTAACTTTAACCTATTTTTGTCCAGGTATCTTCTCAAACTTTTCATTATCTCCTTTAAAGCCTCTTCGCTCTTTGCTAGCAGCACTATGTCATCTCCCCCTACCTCTCTGGCCACTAGCTTACTTTCCATATCCGAGATTAAAATTGCAAACAGCGTTGGGCTGAGCACCCTCGCCTCAACCCCCTATTTACCCAGAAACCGTCCGAAATTCCCGCCTGACCTTTCACCCTATCTTTAATTTTCTTATCAGATCAGGCCTCTTTCCACTGCCCTCTCTTTCCTCGTTTCCCACATTCTTTCCCTATCTGCCGAAGGGATCGCTCCTTTAAGATCTGCAAAAATCTGGATCTACACTTTCACGCCCTTTTTAGCTGATTCTCTATCCACCACACGCTGCAAGACGTAAATATTGTCGATAGTACTCCTTCCCTCCCTAAAGCCCGCCTGCGCCCCCCGCCATTATTCCTTTCCCCTCAACATCCTTCCTCAGCTTCTCTGCCAAAACCATCGCCTATATTTAGTACGCCGTATTCATGAGCGTAATTTCTCCGTAATTTTCCTGCCTCTCCCTATCCCCTCTTTTATACAGTGGTACGATCAACCCCTTCCTCCACCTTCTTGGTAATCCCTTCCCCTCCATACTTTTTTCACTACCCCCTGCAGCCTCTCCCTTACATCTTGTGTGTCAAACAGCCACGCTTCGTTCCCTACCCCGTCCAGCCCTCCTCCCTTAGACCTTTTTAACTACCTTATCTGCTTCTCTATGTTCCATGAAATAAATCTTTAAAAAAATTCTCTACACTCCTCACTTCCTATCTTCTCACTTATATTCACCCTACTTATCCCTAAACCTATTAATTACCTCACACACATACCCTTCTGTCCTAACACTTCTCAACTCCTCTTCCAGATTTTTGTTCCTTTTCCTGTTTTTTTTTTCTTACACATCACTCTAAACTCCTTCCTAATTTCGACGTACTCCTTCTTTTTCACAGTTCCTTTCTTCTACTTTCTCTACTTCCTTTTCACCTTTCCCTTCATCATATTACATTCCCTATCCCACTACGGATTCACTGTTCCTTTCTTCTTCTTTCTAAATTCCTTCTGTACACACACTTTCACATTCTCTTTCAGATCCTCAAATAATCTTTTCCACCGGTTCCCCCTCAAAACGTACCTTTCTCAACTGCTCCTAAAACTTCTCAATCGCTTGCCTCGTCCATGACACTCTCTCCCTTAACGACCCTTTTTTCCACCCTGCATTCCGACACACTCCCATTTTCTTTACCAATTTAATAACTGATGGTCTGATTCTACACTCCCTTCCACTGCAAAATTCTCTGTCTCCTCCCACCCTTGCATATTCATGATCACATACTCAATCACCGATACCCCAATCTTACTCACATGCGTGTATTCTCCGTCTTCGCTCCCTGTTACCATACCATTCGCCACTGCTCAGCCTCTATACCCTATCCAGTGTCTTCGAATCTCCCTCTCTTTACTTATTATTTTATTGTTCGATTTCCTTTCAAAACTCTCCCTTTCACGGTACAGTCCCCCTTCCCCCAATTCTCGCATTAAGCTCTCTATCTCTCTCTCCTAGTAAGTCCGCCACCTTTTCTTTAATTTTTTCCAACCTATCCTTATTGTATCCGGAACACAAACTTATACGTTACCTCTCATATCTATACTGCCCTCATTTGCACGACCTCGCCCTATCCCTCACCAAGAATTACTTCCTCGTATACATCCCTTAACCCCTGTTATAATTCGCCCACTAGCTCTTCCTTACCTCTTTACCCTGACCGCCTCCTTTAGCCTCCAGCTGCACACTCTAGGTAACTTTAACTCTACACTTTCCCATTCCTTTCTTTCCACCCACGTCTTTACTTGTCCCACCACATCAAATTCCCGAATATACCTCCAAAAATCCTAATCTTTCTTCTTTACCCCCGCTACGTTCCAGTACGGCACCTTTAACATTCCTCCACCCTGCTTTCCTACTACCTCCCTACCTCCCACGAAACAAATTCCACTGCACTTGCTTCAACACCTTCTTTCCCTCGTCCCATACCCTCGTTTTCTCATCTAATTTTATTTCCCGATACCCTACCTTCGCCGTTTACCCTTCTTTTCTTTACATATCAATTTCCTTCCTTGTCAAATCTTGGTAGATGAAAACCTTCTTATCCTTTATCCTATATTTGTTTCGGAAAACCCTAACTCTTCCTGCCAGCCCTCCAATTCCACAACGTTTTACCCACCCTATGCTCTGTAGCAGCGCTTCCACCCCCTCCCTTTCTTCCTCGCTCTGTAGCTTCAATCCTATTTTTACTATATTCTTTGTCCGATCTGCCTTCTCTCTTCTATGCTCTCTCCTCGTTTTCATTACTACGCTGTCTCACTTTCTCTTCTATCATATTACCCACCTTCTTTAAAATATTTTTCTTTTCGCCACCCCCCTGTCAACTACTTCCATTTCCGACCTATCTTCTACCTACTTAAGTCTTTTTTCTGCCCTTTCTTTTCACACCCTAATCTCTTCTTCCATCTGCTTCATTTAATCCTCTTTATCCTTGCAACTCTCTCTGCAATCATTCTACTTTCTCCCTCTGCTCTTTTATATCCTTTTCCCATTTATCATCTCTTACCTTCAGGGCCTCCCTCATATTTTCCATCTGCTCCACAGCCCCCTATACGTCTTCCCTCAAACTTTTGAACTCGCATATCAGCACCCCGAGAGCCTCCTTCTCCGCACGCTTTTTTTTAACGTAATCGCTAGCGCGCTTTTCTCGGGACTTTCTTTGCTGTCTCTTTTCCTGTCCAAGAGATCCTCTCCGTCACTTGCGCAAGACGCTTTCTCCCTCGCCATGTCGCATCCTTCGTTCCGCTTTTTCCCTCTCGCTGATGCGCCACTCAACACCGGGCCACGCACATCTGGCCGTCGTGGCCTGTTTGAAATTTCCTCCCCGTCGAATTCACTGCCAGCACTGCCAGTACTCTAGCTGAATACCTCCCACTCTTCTTAATCATTCATTTTCAACGCTCCGATGTTAAATTATTGTGAGAAAACAATATGCAACATTGAATTGAATGATGAGAGAATTGAACAAGTTGATAAATTTGTATACCTTGGTAGCT
>JAAAKG020138931.1:0-12501 GCA_010014905.2 Druon quercuslanigerum
CTGACCAGAAAGTAGGTCGTTGGTCAGCCCGGTCAGGGTACCCTGACTTGGTCAATGGCGTGCCGACCACTGATCTAGATTCTAGGACTTAAGGATTGGCGAGAAAACGTAACGAGCAGATATTAGCCCCGGGGGAATGTCCGTTTGTGACGTTCTAATTCCTAAAAGTCTGTCTTGCCTTCTGACCAGTATATCACACTTAGAAACGAAAGAACGGACAACTTCCGGTAGTCGGATGCAACGGTACACTACTACAATGTCTACCCCCGGAAGCGGTCAAAGTTTATTCCCACGAGACAAGGTTCGAATAGCAGCCAGATACTCACTTCACGGTGATTTGTTTGAGAAAGTTTGTTATAAACATGCATTGGCCCAATTGTACATACTATTTTCAAATTGTAACTAAAAGCTTTAACGTTTCGTTTCATATTGCTAAGGAGAACGTCTATTAATTGCGAAATGACGATTTTTTAAATTCTAGACACTCTCATTACCTATTGTCAGAATTCAATCGATTTTTTTACCCCAACCCCCTTCTTAAGCAAGATTCTACATATATTTTTTACTCAATATATCGAGAATATATCAATTATCCTCACGATAAATGAACTTTTAAGAGATGACAGATTCTTAGTCTCCAACACATTTTAATTCTATCTTTTATGTTTCAAGAAAATCTCGACTTCGTCTCGAAATGATGAACGTACATCTCTAATTTGAAAGAATTAAAAAAAAAGTGAAACTGATTGTATTGAGATTTTGAAGATTCAAAGGGATTTAAGGGGATTTAAAAAGATTTCAAAAGATTTCATGCACATAGTTATATTCGGAAAAAGATTGGCAAAATTTTTAAGAAGTTTGGCGAATTTTAGCGGATTTGAAGAATATTAAAGGAAGTTTCGATGATTTTTTGCGACTTAAAAGGATTTAAAAAGATTTCAATATATTCCAAAATATATCCACGAAATTCAGGGGATTTCGTAAGATTACAATGAATTTTAAAAGAGATTTCAAACATTTCAAGGGATCTCTTATTATTTCGAAATTTTTCATGGAGTTTTAAGAATTTTAACCGATTTTCAGAGAGCTTGAGGGATTTTCATGAGATTTTGAAAATTTTAAGTGATTTTAAGGACTTCAAAAGATTTCACGGTTTCTCAAAGAATTTTAAGGGATTTTCATCGTTTTTAAAGGAGTTCAAGGGATTCCCAGGGAGCTCAATTTTTTGAAAGGAATTTCAAGAGATTATGTACGACATCCAGGGAATTCCTAAGATTTCAAGAAATATTCACATAATTTGAAAATTTTAAACGATTTTACATTTTTTCAAAAGAGTCACGGGACTTGAAAGGATTTAATGAGATAACGAAGTATTTTCAGGAATTTTTAAGAATATCCAGAAATTTGAATGGTTTCAGTTTCCACAAGTCATGAATTTTTATCCAAAATGTTCAATGTTTAATCTAAAAAGATGACGAGGCCCCTTAATATGTAGTCCTGCACTGTCTTTCCTATCTTTTCCTTTTTCTATTGTTTTTCTTTACCCTTCCTAATGTATCGCGATGGTGGGTATAACGTAGGGTTCGCAGTGCAAACCTTGCATCTTGTTGAAGAAGACTGTACCGCCAGCGCTCGACTCAGCTGAAACGATGGACCCCCGACAGCAGGGTTAAGGGGCTGGAGGGGAACCCTGTGATAGCTTTTACCCACCTACACTGTAAAACATTTTGGGAGTTTTCCCGACTGTTCCTCAGGAAAAAATTCCCAAATTCAGTTGGGAAAGTGGTTTTCCCTAATGAGCTTAGTAATTTTCCCAAAGTTTTGAGAATATTTTGTCAAAGAGCGGAATATTCCTCAGGCAGGTGGAAATTTCGCCGAAATGATAGGGAATTGACAATACCCATTGGAAAATAGTCAATTTTACGCAACGTAATAGTAATTTTCTCATGGAGCATGAGAAAATTCACACATTCCTTACAAAAAAAAACTCTACAAACCCCAAACCTGAGAATAATACCTCGAATATTCGTATTGACCTATAAATATAATAAAATTCTTCTATGATCTCATTGTTCTTTTGTGTATCAAATTAATGGATTTGATCAAATCCACAGTTAATGACCGAATCAATGATCAAATAACCATATGATTCGATTATATTTTATCAAAATTTTTTATTTTTTTTGTACATATGCCACGCGGTTACACCATTCACGGACAACAAAGAAAAAAACCAATTAAATTATGATATAAATTGATGAATATAAACCCAGCTGATTATTAATTGTGTAAGATAGTTACTTAGTTAGTTTATATATAGTTCATATATTTCATCGATGCTATATGCGTCATGCTTCATTGTTCTCTAATGGTTATATGAATAGTAGAAAGTTTTCATCCCAAGCTTAGATTCTAATAATAATACAATATATAATAATGTTATTTAATTATGACATATGATATTTAAATTATTATCATTCAATATATCATAATAAATTATAACTCTACTAACGCCTTAATTTGAATCTTGTTTCTTGGAGGTGGTAGTTTAGAAGAAAATATGCCAGGGCGCGACGTACGCCTCTCTTAAAACAGAAATGACGCGTTGAGTGTGTAAGAGAGCAGTCGACGCGAAGAAAAGCATTTTTACCTGGTGCCGAGGCTACCATGATCAAGAAGGGGCTTCTTCAGGGCGAGGCTCTTCTCTTGCACTACGGTCAAGCTGACCCTTGTTTTTTCATTAATACTCCACAAATGTTAGGGAATATTTCTCTTGACAAATTTTGGAAAAATTATCAAAATTTTAAACATTATTCCACAATAACATAGGGACGAATTCCCAAACTAACGAGTAAATTTCCATCTACGTTGGGAATTTTCCTCACGAAATGTTGGGAAACTTCCTATCATTCTTTGAGATTTGTAGAGCTTTTTTTTGTAAGAAAAGTGTGAATTTTCTCATGTTCCATGGGAACATTACCATTACGTTGCGTAAAATTGACAATTTTTCAAAGGGCATTGTCAATTCCCTATCATTTCTGCGAAATTCCTAACTACCTGAAAAATATTCCGCTCTTTTAAAAAATATTCTCAAAACGTTTGGTAAATTACTAAGCTCATTAGGGAAAGCCACTTTCCCAACTGAATTTGGGAATTTTCCTTGAGCAAAAGTTGGGAAAATGCCCAAATTTGTTTACAGTGTAGAGAGGAGTAGAGTTGAAATTTTTCATTTTTTTTATTTTACAGTGCAGTGCTGCAAGAAAAGTTCCAGTTATAGAAGACAAGGTGGTTCAAGGGGACATACATACATACATAGAGACATACAGTCTAACAGACAGCCACCGAGAAAATTTTATGATTTTTGGATTCTGTGAGTGCCGAAACGTAAAGATCCGTTAAAAACCAGAGATCGAAAATTTGGACGATTACATTACACTGTCATGAATGAGAATGTAAAAATAAACTTTTAGAAAAAGTGATATCAAGTGCTTCGAAACAGTTTATTTTAAAGAAATATGCTATCTTTGAGAGCATGTGCAAGTCAGTGAGAGCTCGCGAATCTTTTTGTAAAAAGAAACTTGTTTAAATGAAATGTGTTACTATCTTCCTTTTTTACGACATTACTTCAAATGGAATTTGTTTTATTTTATTTACCGTGAAAAATGTTTGCGAACCGAGAAAAAACTAGGAAATGAGTAGGAATTTTTTCTGATTAAAACGACCACCCTGATATATTTACATGCATGCTTAAAAATCAGTACTTTTATCAAGTTTGATTTTCGAGCACAAATATTTCCATGCTTATCATGACATTATAAAACCAAAATAGCAAAAATATAAAAACAAAATATTTTTAAGACGAAACTCTAACAGAAATGATTCAGATGGCCCTGATTGTTTAGGGTGCGGCGAGTCCCGAGAATGTACGAAGGAGATAAAGGGTACACCCGAAACGGCTACTATAGCGGGACTGCAGTGTAATTCAACAAATATATTTAACAATATAACATTTATTTCTATAAAATCTGATAGAAAACGAAGTATCGGTTAATTTCAATAAACCTAGTCATCCTTTCAATTTGTTCCATCAATTTTTAAGGAAAATTATTCCAATTATTATTTACAAAAAATATAAAAAACATTAAATCCCAACAAAAATATCTATAAAGTTCAATCAAATAAGTTTGTGAAGTCAAATTTGGTCAAGTAATTTGCAAAAATATTCACATAGTAAAATATATTGAAAAAATTTTTTATGTAAAGTTCGTACAGAAATGTTTAAAATATTGTTTAAAAAGATATTAAGGGCATTATAAAACTTAGCTGTATTTACGGTCGTCCACACAGGTCCGGAAACTATCTTGGAGAGGGAAGCTCTCTTGTTGAATTGAAGCCAATAGGAGGTGCAATATCAGAGTAGTAGCGGTTTAATTTGAAATTTTTATGTAACAAAATAAATATTTTCAACATGTATCTGATCATTTGAATAATATTTAAGATTCCAAATAAATTTAATTGAGTGGACTTTCGAAAAGATAAAATGATTAAAATAATGCAACGAGATATGTTAATATTGATAATGATGTTTGGATTGGAATTTCAGAAATTTAACGAGCGTAAAGAATCTAAATTACAAAAACTTACTGATAAGCAAAGTTGCACTTTGAATACTTCCTAAAGATTTTTTTTGAAATACTGACAAAATTCTATATTCATGTCGCTATTTAGCAGATGGCATTTTCTTAAAGATTGCACATCTGCAGTGAACTGCATCACGATTGTGTTTGTGTTGGTGTCACTCCGCCTTTGAGGCTAGAAAACGTGTTTACGTTTTCATACTTTTTACTACTCGACTAGTGCACCATGTCGCACGATGGCAGGATCGCGAAACTTTTTGGCTCATTAGAGGGAACTTCTCTCGCCACGAGAGCCCCCGGACCGGTGTATACGACGGTGGCGGGATTGGATGATTTTTAAAAGAAAATTGGTTGGTACGTAAGATTGATGGTATAATATAATCCAGCCAAATTGTATAACATCTTAAATAGCTTATGGTAAATTTATTTAATTGTTTCTTCACTTTTAGTATGTACTTTCGACACAATCTATTCATTTGTGAAAAAATAATTTTTAAAAATGGTACTTTTCTCCGTAGAACTAATTCTTGAGACTCCTAGCAGTCCCTTTTTAGCCCGCAATGCCATAAATAATTTTAAACAATATTAAAAATTCCAAACAAATCATTTCGAAAGATCAATAGACCCCTCTTCAATTATTTCAGTCATATAAAAAACTCATTATTCGATTTTTTGCAGTACTACCTTTTTCCATATAACGAATAGCAGACTGTTATAGTATCCAATAAAATATTATAATTTACAAATTCATGTCGCAAGAGTTTAAACGAGACATTAATCAGCAAATTTCGTTGATAAAAATGGAAAGGTCAGTAATCGAGAGTTCTAAGAATAATGCACTCGAGAAACGTTGAGGCGTGCAGTAAGATAAAAAAGTTAGGACGCATAATTACCGCTACTTGGAGTGTGTATACTATATATATATATATATATATATATATATATACACATATATGCATTGTCGATATCGAGAAAGCTTGTTGCTGATCTCTCGTTCAGACCGAGCAAAGTAGTTTGCGGATGTTAAGTGTCAGCCTGACTCCTGCGGAAGGGCCAGGGGTTAAACTCTGAAGAGACCCTACTTTGTCGGTCATCGAAAGAGAGACGAAGAGCTGCTTCCAGGAATATTCGATCTTCTGCTTCTACACTCTACAACCTTTAATCGTTCCGCATCTCGAACGTGCATGCTCATTTTTTATCTCTCCTCTATACCTTTACCTGCTAAATCCACATCAAGGATTTAACCTTTTTAAGCTAAATTTGAGACACCTAGCATCTTATAAAAAACATTATATGAAGAAAGAAATATGTCTTAAAAATAAAAAGTAATTAATTTTTGTCAATTATGCCTTAGGTTTCTATATCGCACATTGTTAGTTCTGAAACAACAATATACTTCTTTGTACATTGAAAAATGCATTGAAAATATCGAGTAAATAATTGGCAGAGTCAAATTTTTGGACACCGACTAAAGTTGTAATGGAATCGAAAATATGCGATCCGACTCAGCGCGTGAGTCATGATTTGAAATTTTTAAAACTGATTCTAACTAAGGTCAGTTACAACAGCCCACCCACACTTAATTTTCTGGTTTTCTATAGCTCACTGACTTGCGCCCCAAATGCGCTCAAATGCGCTACCGATAAAAAATATTACGTCACAAAACTAGAGGACTTAATTAAATGATCTTAAGGATCTTCAAACGCACTCATAATATGCGCTATAAAGAAAAAATGTCGCGCCACATTATTATTATTACACCATTAAGACGTTTTCCTTTCGGGGTAAGCGTGACTCACTCGGTGGGGAAGGGCGTAGTGTGAGGAAGGGGTTATAGAATTTTAGGATTGATCTAGAGTTTTCGTATTATTTATTTAAATTACACGTTTCTTGCGCAACACTGCTCCGACCAAGGTTGCTGTTCAATCTCTCTAGCAATCACCCCAAGTAAAGATCATCACAAAGTCGTCATGTCAGGTTCCCTACTTGGGTCCATTAGTATCCAAGGTTTTTTGTTTCAGGCGTCATTCACTCTACTAACACTCTTTTTATTAAATATTTGCCGCCATACTTTTCTGTCCTGGCATACGTCTCTAGCTTCTTTCACGTTCATGACTTTTTCATGCAAGCTCTCGCGTTTCTATGGCTTCTTATGTCCCTTCTAACTAGGGTCTCATTCACACATTCTAACAATTCTTTCCGCGGTCTGTCTCTGGGCACGCTGCCACTTACTTTACCTTGATACATTTGTTTCGTTAGTCGTTCATCCTTCATTCTCTCAACATGCCGGAACCAATCTTAACCGATTTCTTTCCCATGTGTAAACTAGTGTTTCTTCCGCACTGCAATCTTTAAAGATTATCTCGTTGCTCACTTTGTCCATCAGAATTTTACTCTTATCTTTTTCTTGATAGGTCCATGTCTCGCTACGTTTATGCGTCTATCTAACTCCTTATCTATCTTCCCGTCCCTAATAAATACACTACCAAGGTATACGAATTTATCAACTTGTTCAATTTACTCATCATTTAATACAAGGTTGCATATTGTCTTCTCACTCTTTTTTTCGAACACCATAGTTTTTGTTTTATTTCCGTTAATTTTGAGGCCCATGCTCTTCATCCTTGAATTCAGTTTATGCAAGATTCTTTGCAAGTCTTCGAGTGACTCTGCCATCGCAGCATTATCATCTGCGAACGCTAACCCACGTACCCTTTACTGTTTCGAGATCCACGCCTATTTCGGCAAAAAGAGCCATTCCTTAAATAATAGAACCAGTCATCAGGACATAACGCATCCTTGTCTAACGCCTTGCATAATATCAAAACAGTCACTCAATTTGCCATTTACCCTTACACTCGCTTTGCTTCCCGTATATATTGTTTTTATAGCTTGTAGGAGCCATCCATTTACTCCGTACTCTTTCAGGACTTCCAAAAGTTGACTTCTATCTACCTTGTCAAAAGCTTTTTCTAGTTCGACAAATGCACAGAAAACTTTTTTTCCTACTCTCAAACTTGTTTCTGTGATTTGCCTTGGGCTAAATGTTTGATCCGTATATGACCTACCTGGTATAAACCCACGTTGGACTTCCCAAATATTTCCTTCTGTTATTTTCATTACCCTACGAATAAGTATTTTTGAGTATATTTTACTTACATTAGTTAATAATCTGATCCCTCTGTAAGTATTGCAGTCGCTGTTATCTCCCTTTCTATTGTATATTGATATGATAATTGCTTTTTTTCAATCATCTGGGACTTCTCCTCTTTCGATGCATAAATTTATCAGTTCACACAGTCTATGTGGCATGTACTCGCTACCGCGTTTAAGCATTTCAGCGTTAATACTGTCTACCCCGGGAGCCTGACCGTTTTTCAAGTTCTTGATTTTATCCCTAACTTCAGTGACACAGACTTTCCTAATTGAGTTTTGTAACACATCGTATTCTACATCGCAGTTGTGGTGCCCTACAGCTTCATCTCCGGATTGCCCCCTAAAATGGTCTCTGAAAGCATCTATAATCCCGCCTGCCTCATATTGCATTTCCCCTTTACTATTTCTCATGTTGACAAATTCTGTACTTTTATTTCCCTTCATTTCTTTATAAAGCAGTTTCTTGCTTCCTTCAAAGTCGTTTAGTATTTTCTTCTCTTTAATAATTGAAACTTCATAAAAATTGATACCACTATGGTAAAAAATGGTTATATATTTTTGGATCTTAAGCTGAAAAGAGAATTTTTTTTTGTAACAACCCTAATGATGCGCTTAGGTGGACATAATGCACTTAAATCTATATTATTTTTGAATAAAACATATGAATAAGTACTCTACTTTGTTCATCTTGCTTACATTTTCTAAACTTGGGGTTTAAAACGAAATTCCGAAATTATACATAATACTTATGGCCTATTACAATAATATTTACTTATTACACACATCAGACAGTTATCAAACAGCTTTGATATAAAAGTTTAGCAATAAAACTGTCCTAAATCTTAATTGGAGTCGGTTTCCAGATATTCGACTCAATCTAACCTTGAGTTACTCCCTTAAAATTCAGCTCATGACTTATGCGCTGAGTCTATTCGCATTTTTTTCGATTCGTTCCCAGCTTGTGTCAGTGTCAAAAAATTCAACATTCCAACGCGCCTGCTCGAACCAATTTTTTTACGACGCAATTCTCAGTTGAGTCGAATCGTATTATAGTCAGTTCAAATCAACTATTGCACATCACTGAATTTTCAAAGCTTTTTGTGATTATTTGGAGAACCGTTTGAGCTACTTGGGTTCAGTTTTAAGGAAAGCATAGAAGTCATGTAGTAGGTTTTGATCACATAAATCTCAAAAGTTTCCTATCTTTAAAATGATTTATAAAATCGACAACAAAGATCTTTTATTAATTTCTGTAAATATTGATGAAGGCTTCTAAACACACTTCAGAAAAAAATTATTCAGGTTAAAATTGTTTATTTAACAGTAGTTATTTAAAGGTTTAGTTTTTTCTTTCTCCTTCAGAAAAATTTACAACTTTTATTTAATCCTAATGATCAAGGCCTCATTTTAATTTTCAAAAGATTCTCTAAATTTATATTTGATTGATTTTATATGAAAAAATTAATTGAGAAATCATAAGTTATTATTTTTATAAACAATCATAGTTTAAATTTTAATTAACAGCACCCAAATAGAATTGTGGAGAATCCTTCAAAGAATAAAATGAGGCCTCGATCATTAGGATTAGACAAAAATTGTAACATTTCCCTAAAGAGAAAGCAAGAACTAAAACTCTAAATAACTACTACTAAATAAACAATTTTAACCTGAATTTTTTTTTCTAAAGTACACATAGAAGCTTCCGCCAAGTTTCACGGAAATCAATAATAGATCTATTTTTTTGATTTTATAAATCATTTTAAAGATTGGCGACTTTTTAGATTGATTGTACTTTCCTTAAATACATAGTGATTTTTGATTATTTGACATCATAAAAAATTGACCAATAAAATCTTAAACTCCTGACGTATAGGCACGAAAAATTAATTTCCAAATGAAACATCCCATTTCATGAATATTTATAAAAGTAAAACTTTATTAACTAGTGTAATTAAATTGTTAAGAATGTCACCATTACAATTTTTTGAATACCATAACACTTGCAAATTCAAAATAAAAAAATTAAATATTCATAATATGAAAGATAAAATATTGTAATATTTCCACTACGAGAGAATGCAAATTTTAAACGTTCAAACTATATTTGTATTTTACGTTTTTGCAGGTACATTACGTTATTTGTGTTGATCTTCTGTTCAAAACATTGCTGTTGGAAAGATGACATCGAAACTACCAGATTATACACTTTCGGAACAGGAAAGAAAAAAGGAGATGTTAGAACTTTAGAATTGTGAAGAGACCAGATGGGTCCAAGTTGCTGAGAAAAAGGGTTTCAGACTAAATGGCAAATATCAAGGTATGACAAGACTAGTTTGGCTTTTAAACAACAATATGGATTTGACAACAGGCAAAAAGCACTTTCAGATCAAATATTTCCACATCTAAAGCAAGTTTTATGGTTGACTAATTTTGTGATATATGTTATAATATTATAAATCAATTCAAAAATTGAGTTTTTAGATATAACATTTATATGATATTCAAAATTAAGTCTGATTTTCCAATCAACTTTTTGTCAGGAAATTTTAGATTCCGGTTGTAATGTATTTTCATTTTGACGTTTAAAAAAATTAATAAAAATGACTAATTCCAGATTGTTGATTTGTAAACTAAATCTGAAAGACGTAATCATTTACTGGTACATGTTACGAAAACCTTTTGCATTAGACTTTATAGGTGATTACAGAAATGTCCGCATTTGGTTCAAGAAAAATTTAGGTCAGGCTAATAAGTATTATCAACATCTGTCGCTTGTCTTCTACAAAGACATGCTGGCAGTATGAAGATTAATTTAATTTGACGGAATTAATGTCGATTAGGAATAAATCTCAATGGTCAATTGAGAGAAAATATATGAATTTGGAATTCTTTAAAAAAAAATGATACTTGGGCAGAAAGGGAAAAACAGGAAGCTGGAAGGAAGTTTTTACTGCGAAGAATTGGAGAAAGAAGTTGATAAATGGATAGTTAAAAATTTCAAAAGCATTTATCTCAACTTTTCTGTACAAGATATTAAATCTGAATACTTTAATTACAAAAACTGTCGAAAAAACAATTCAACAAATTCTTTGGTATGATGGTTTGAAAATGGCAATTAGGGCTGCACTTATTTTAGCTTTTAAATTGAAATATAATTCAGAATTTTTTATTACAAAGAGTTTATTAGAGAATTTCGCTTTTTATATATTTCAACTAGAGTTTGGAATTAGAAAACTGTAATTATGAGTGATCGGTGTTACAGGATGAGATCCCTTTTTCTGAAATTTCTCGTTTGAGTCGCAGTAATTTTTCTTCTGCTGATCCGAAGGTATCCACCGTAAAAAAAGCTTTTTAAGGCGACTAACTGGATCAGGATCGGCATTCGGATCTCGTCAAGCGAAGATCAAAGATCTTTTGTGTCCATGTTCTCATCGCTCGTGCTGCCTGCTGGATTCAGTCAGACTGACTTCTACCAGTTTTTATCGAATTCATACTTATATCAAGTACTCCTGATCCAATTTGTTCACGACTAGAGTTTTCTGCATTTAAATTTCTTTCAAAGAACAAGGATTTATTTTTAAATAAAGTATAAAATGTTTATTTGTCAAAATTATTAGAGATTGAATTATAGAGTAGAATGATTCTATTAAAATCCTTTATTAATTCTAGTTCAATTTCTACATAGAATTTCTGATAAAAGTACAAAAATTTTAAACGCAGATACCAAAAACGTGATGACGGACCTCCGTCTGATGTATAACGGTCTATCGTATGTTTAGTACTTTTGGAATTTTGTAGAATTTGTGTAGAAATTCTATAGAATCATTCTACTCAAATTCTACAGAATTTTTTTATATGCAAACGTAAATAAGGTCAATCGCCCTTGGCAAATGGTGTCAGCGAGTCAAAAAATTTGTTTCTTGAGGAAGATTCGGTATATTTAGATATAAATAAGGGTTAAATTTGCCGTATAAATGAAGTAACGAAGCTAACAAAATGCTCTCAAAGGGACTCTGATGTCCATTTTAAAACTGCCCTCGGCGGCTACATGTAAACGCACCACATAAATTTCCAGTCCAGAATATTTTATTTCATAGCATAGAAAATTATCTAACAATATTAGTATATGTAAAAATAAATTAATAAAGAATATTTCTCCAAATAAAAGTTAATAAATAATCAAGCCTTTTTCTTGAATTGTAATATATTGCAATACATAATTACAATAAAGTAGATTTGTTGCTGTTAAAAATGTCAAGAAAATATAATCATAAAAGAAAAAAGAATAAAATAACTATAAAGAAAAGTTATATGAAAATTCAATATAGTTTGACCTAGTTTTTGAAAATGGCACTTTATTAAAATAGGAAGTTTAGAGATCTGTTCTTGCAAAAATTGACTATTGAGAATAAAGTCGGAAAATAAAATTTGTAGTTTATCTCAACTGCAGAATTCAGTTAGTTTCTGAATCGCGCCTAGTTTGATCGTTATCAGAGTTTCAGTGGCTAGAACATGCCTTTACTGCTTTATTATCATTGCAGTGAATACATTTGAATGCATTATGTATAAAAAATGTATTTGCACTGTAATATTATGTTTTTTACATTCTCATCTAGAGAAGGTATTAGATTTGTGTAAAATATGAGCCCCCCCTCCCCGCCTCCCGCTCCGCTTTAGCACACCTGAGTGCCCCCCTGCCCGCACACCA